>JAMKCH010085651.1:0-68009 GCA_023653785.1 Ophioderma brevispina
AGGTTTCCAATCCATTGTATAGAGATCAGTGTTCGAAACCCACTAATGCGCGGTTCAGCAATCTACGTACTTTTCAATGTACCGAGTAGCGCTTCTTTGTATGATATAGAGTTTCCTAATTTTATTTTAAAAACTGTATTTCACAAGAATCACAGGCTCATTTTATAAAAAATAGGCACAAATGTATGCCATTTTTGATAAATGTATATATTTTAAAGGAAAACGTTAAATTAAAGCTGTGTTTTTAATTCCAATGTTAAAAGTCAACGCGATAGTCTTTCATACAGGCCAGAACTTGACTAACCACCGATCATCTTTCAATTGGTGTGAAAGACTAAACATAGCTTGTGGCAAAACGATAGCGTAAATAATAAACGTGGCGGCTTCCTTAAATCGTCTACTGCTTCGAAAGTTAAGCGTGAAAATTATGTTTTCTTCGCAAGGAATACTCCAATGACCATGCAAACCATCTGGTACGTCATATTTAGGGATATTTCATTATATATGTGCCGATAGATTTATACCAATAAATTCCTTTAAGGTTCACTAATTCAAAAACGTTGAAAACAAGTTTGCCTAATTGCTCCAAATAACATCAGTTCATAGGTATTTTATCTACATATACATCGAAATATAACGTAATTCTTATTTGTGTTTTTGATATTTATCCAAAACAGGGAAAGTTCTTTCAGACTCACTCATCAATAATACAACTTGCCAAAAAGTACATGCTTTGCCTTTGCTTCAATTTTTTGTACGCCAAAAGTTGAAGCGGTGAGAAAGCTACACGCAAAAGAGAATACTTACCCTCTCCAATAGTATAAATATGAGCACAAATAAGTCCAATGGTATCCACTGGCTAATAATAATAAGCAGATAAACAGCAACGATCATTATTTTGTTCTGCGTGGATGATCCAGTAGTTCGTCAAAATATTCGTCAAAACTTTTTAATGACGAAGGCCCCGTGATTGGAATTGTCAGTGATTGTGTTTAGACATGTGTTAGATTGGACTTACAGCCAAATCGTGATGTAATCTACATGCCATTGATATTGCATTCATCTTTTCGCACTACATTATTGACAAATTGCGACAACTTAGCTTTGCTCATCAAACAAAATACATGAATTTTGTGTACAACATATTTCGCAAACTGTTTACATTTTATTTTTGCTACAGGTGTGACAACTGATTTGGAACGAAATTGTTTTGCCTTGTGCCAGCATTACCGATCGCAACTAAAATGATTTTGTCAAATGTATAGTGACACATTGACGTCCATTGATAGGATGCTTTTGAATACACATTTGATCGCTATAAGGAAACTAAGAGTAGCGCTATAAAACACATTCCTTTCTGAGGCAATACGTCAGTGCTCCTAATCATTTTTATAGACCACCTAATGAAATCGTTATTGTTAAAAGAGTATTTAGAAAGTTGGGCATTTTGGAAAAAATTATCTGGAGGTCGAAAATGTAGCTCTCTTACAAAGGAGGTAAAGCATGTTGTGCATTAAAGCCGATGGTTAATTGACATGGAAATGGCTTTCTTCATCGAAATATATTCAAACATTTGCGTTGACTTTGTGGTGGTGCTAAATGAATAATTGATAATGGCTATTATAACAAAATATATAATAACCATTATATATATGCTTACCTCGCTTGTGAAAGAACTACCATTTTCGAACTTTTAATTCTAAAAAATGATTAATTTCCAAAGATACCCAGTTTTTCGTTGAAGGCTTTCAAACTTAACTTTTCATTAGAAAATCAACACAAAAACATGTATTTCGCCTCATTACCAGCGTGTTTTTGTATAAGTGCTACTTGAAGGTAAAGCGATCAAACACGCACTCCAACCTATCCAAACCCCTAACATCGATTAGTAACAGTGATCTTCGTAAAGACGTCACTTCCTAGACATTTTCGTCCACAGAAAACACCTGTCTGCAATAGCTTTGAGCTACTTTGCCCAATATGAAGTGACGTAATGAAACTTTGCCAATTGTGGATGCTTGAAGTAATTTGGATGATCATGCACTTCTTGTACATGATATACTCGACGTAATGGGTTATAAACAAGGTTTCGAACCCGCTGATGAGGTGGCCATTTACGCTTCTTTTTTGGGGGCTGCGGCTGCATGCGATGGCTTTGAAGGATGTGGTTGTGGTTGTAGCATTCGAGGCTCTGATGATGATGTTGGTTGTATGTTTACCATTTGTGAATAAGTTTGATATGGGTCAATACCTACAGGCTTCTCATCCGCATCAAATTCTCGCTGTTCTTCAGCTTGGTCTATGTCTTCATCGTTTTGTTCCTCGATAGTCGGTCTCTCTGTTTTTTCCTCAACTAATCCGGCTGTCTCTTCGTCAATCTGTTCACCCGTATCTTTCGTAGTCTTTTCACCCGTCTCTTCCTCAGTCTTTCCTTCCGTCTCTTCCTTCTCTTCCCCGGTCTGTCCCCTCGTCTCTTCCTCAATAAGTTCCTCTGCCTCTTCCACATCCTGCTCTTCTGTAAGCGGTAATTCACTACTCACGGTAACAAGCGACCTTTTCGTTGTAGCGTAGTCTGGTATATCAGATGACGATAGTATCTCGGTTGCCATAGTTACTGGTGGGAGTGATCTCAAGAAGAAGTTGTGATCCAATGCAATATCTATTGGGACAATCTCCTCAGCAGTGTTGGAGATAGAGGAAGGAATATCAAGACCTATCGGAAGATCGCCAATAGGGGGCCTTGGTTCAAAGTGTTTCTCCACGTCACCGACGTTGTAGTTGGATTGGAAAGCCTGATTCAAGAAATAAAAAAAACATATTGTAATAGTGAGGATTTCAATTTGTGCCTTTACATCTGTTCATCAACAGCGAAACATATTTTTCTGGAGTTTCTTCAGAATGTGCTTCAAACACGAGAATGCCGTCATTTGAAATGAGTGAATGTACGCTGCCAAATGATTTTGAAAAAGTGAAAGAATCAAATTTATTAGGTAAACTTTAATCAGCGTTTGACAAAGTTTAACTCACGTTTTATTTAGCGTGTATGTCCATTATTACACGTCGCACATGCCTTTGAGTTTTGACGGCACTTAGAGACAACGACCTTTTGGCGTTGGAAGGTGTTACGGCGTGTGTGGGAAATTAAGGTCAAATGTCATATATAAGAATCATTTGAGGTCGTTATGTAAAAGCTTGTAAATGACTGATCTTGCACAGAAATAACTAAGCATTCACCAAAGTTGTTCAGATGTTCCTTATGCAGTGGTTCATATAGGATGTACATCAGCAATGAGGTCAAAGGTCATCTTCAGTTCATTTGAGATTGAAAAATGGTCGAATACAGTTCATGGAGTGAGTCATATGGTACCCTTGAACTTCTATCATTCAATTATGATACATGACTATAAGAAAATAGTGTTAATTATTGTGTGTGCAACTTCAATGCAAAAGAACGGCCTTCTGCTGGTTCGGATTGTTTTGGTGGATGGTCGTCTAATCAATAGATTGCAGTTTCGCATTTATATCTATTCTTAGCATTTTTTTCTAAGACAGGAAAAACATGGTCTGAACTAGAAGATGCTAACAACAAATAACTGCCCTAGAAAATTTTAGTTATGGTCCTGTACCAAAATGGAATGCTATGTCCCTTGTGAGGCAGTAGAGCTGTTGTGGTTGTAACAAACAGAAGAAATGTGGTCAACACGTAGCAGTTGTCATTATATACCTCATATATAGATCCCTGTCATCTGATTGGTTAAAAGTGGAGGCATAAATTCAACTAGCTTCAAGAATTGAACCAAAAATGAACTATGCCCTGGAAGAGCGGGCATAATTCATGAACTATGCCCGGGACACCTCTTCCCAGCGTAAGGACTGTCGTACGAACTATTCATCCGTATTATGAGTGTACCTATTGAAGCTGGTGTAAGAGATGAATATAAGCAGCCCCTGATCGTATGTTGTTTACTCGTACTGTGAAATGGCTGAATCGCAGCATCAGACCATCAGTATCATGCTTTGGGCTTGTAGATGAAGATCTGAAAGGAATCAGAGATGCAGCTCAAAGGGCTAATACCAAACGGCAGGTAAAGTACACCGTGAAGATATTCGAGGATTATAATTTGACATGCATCTGCAGGCCATGTAAAACTGCCGAATTCGGAGCTGCGATCATCGAGTCAATGAAATGCAAGGAAAATTGTACGCATCTTGCCGACAAAAAATGACAAGAAGTCGATTACGGCGATCCGTTTTGGACTCCAACATCACTTCCTCAACACAAGAAATGTTGATTGTTAATTCTTCACAAGTTTTGCACCCTAAGTTACACAAAATTGTTAAACCATGCTTGCATGCCATGCCCATGCCATGGCCTACACATGGCGATCCTGTCGAGGGACCCTAGCTACAGGATCACTACAGGCGATCCTGTAACTGGGGTCCCTCAACAAATATAGGGTTAAATACTTGAACATCAAGTTTAATCTTTAGCATCAACTTCAAATAGCTCCCCTTAGTGTGTTTTGGATCCAAAATCATCTATCTGCAAAGCTTAATTTGACGGAAAAGTATTTTTTTTCCTCCCTATATAGACCGTGGACCCCAACGACAGGATCATGATGATATAGGCCTGTGTTAGCATCGGAGCTTAGAATGTTCTTTTAACCAATCAGATGACAAGAATCTATATATTCGGTATATAAAACAAATATTGACTGCTTTTTATTCGGAGCATGGTTGAAACTATAGGCCCTCGGTGATCTCGAAACCATACTATGCCCCTCGGCTTACGCCCGGGGCATAGTATGGTTTCGAGATCACTTTGGGCCTATAGTTTCAACCATGCCCCTCATAGCAGTCAATATTTGTAAAATATAGCTCACGATCTTTAGAAGGAAAGCCTGCAAGTACACTATTGCAGAATGTGGTCAACCTTTCTTGGTAATGTGACAATCTTTGCTGCCGCATTATGGACACGTAACAGATGTCAAGATAGCTCCAGATCTTTAGAAGGGAGGCCTCCCGGAAGGCCTGCAAGAACACTATTGCATTTGCCCAGTCCTGAGGTGATAAATGCGTAAGTTATCAGTACTGTCTGCTTCCAGATATCTGAGTAGCTTGTCAATTTTGTGAATAGCAAGGGGGAACTGCAACAAAGGCAAGTTATCTCCCAAGATGAGGAAATCCTGACATCTGCAATGGGACAGAGTGTTATCAGCCCGGGGTTATCAGTCGCATTTCTGGCATACTAAGATTGATATGAAAGTACCTCAGTCTTAAAAGGAACAAAAGTACATCTGAGGTTACGTGTTTATGATGTGATCTAAAATGAAGGTGCGCCATAATGTGGTCAGTGTCTTAATGAAAAGTTGGAAATAACTAAATGGAACTACCTTTTTCTGTAACAACTGAACGTGCTATCTAAGCGATGGAGACATATTAGCCAAGGCAACAGACATTCCACCTAGGATACCGATAAATAGCAACATACTGAAACAATGCAGAGAACTTTTCTTAGAGCTGCAGGGATTAGAAGTGGTTCAATTACTCGTATCACTAAGCTTCCCTGACCGATTGGTTAAGGCTCGATCATAAAAATTAACCCATATTTTAAAAATACTGTTGTTCTCGCCTCTACCGCTTGTTCCAACTTTACTGTATCAATGTCGCAATACATAATGGATTTTTTCCCATCCTGACTGAACGTGTCTTTAACGTTGAAAATAAATACCGTATAATCCTATGACCTCTCTGGACAGTTCAACAAGAAAAACTGGTAAACCTAGAGTTTTTAAATATCTAAATTCCGGTTTGCACTAAAATTGCAGCACCGAACCGATGGACCGGACGGGGGGGGGTTTTTAACTGATTTATATACCAATAACCAGTTCAATGATCACATATTTCTTAGTTATTATTTTAATTTTAACCTAGGATTTTTTAGCTGGAGTTTCAAACATTGTCCTAATAATATTCAGATAATAATAAAGAATTTAATTATAACAAAACCTGGTTGGTCTAACATACAATTTTTCTCTCGTGATATTTTAACTAATTGCAAGAATTTACTAATTATCAGAAAGTAGAAACTGTTATACCTTCATTATTGAAATTACTTCTAGATACGCTTTTGGTGACACCGTCTCTGCTGTGTATTTGGTGTGTCACTTTTCTCACAGTGGCCTGCCAGAAGATCCGTCGACGCACCTTTAGGAAGAGTTAAAAGAAGTGTTTCTCATAGATGAATAGATATAGAACTTATGTATCTATTCTTGGAGCCATACAAATTGGGTTCGAGGAGATAAAATGTCGGTTCAGGTCCGCATTTGGGAAATTCCGCACCCCCTATCAGGCTACAGGCCTGCATGGGTGCTTCAAGCAGCACAGTTCAAACCGAGGTGGGTACTTACTTGAATTTGATCCTTAATGTAATTTGCTTAACAGTGCACATTCATCAGACTTCCATTTGCCAAAATTCACTTGTAGAGATCACCGATATTAACAGTTTTATGAACAAATCGTTGGATTATCAAGGGTCAAGTTTTGAGAATGAACATTTTTTTCGTTTTGATGTGGTAAGTACCATAGATACTTCAGCCGTACCAGGATTTATTTGTTTTTTTTTTTTGGGGGGGGGGGGGGTGCGGGAGTTCGAAAGTGGACCTTTTTTGTAAAAGTGGACCTAACACCCCCAAAAGTGGAACCTTTTGCCCCTTTGTGGAAGTTGGAGGGGGTGCGTCTGCACCCCCCCCCCCCGCGTACGGCCTGGGATACTTTGTATAACAAAAATTAATGCGGATCCGATTTTATTACAAAGTTGTGATTTTCTAAATGAGTGGAGTCGATTGAACCTATTTACGCAATGTTATGTACATGCAAAAACCATGATTTGTTAGAAATTTAAGGTGCCATCTTCGGGAAATCTTCTGATCACCTTTAAGGGAGATATTTTCTTATGAGTTTATGAGTTACACCGATAAATATATAACTCCAGAACATTAGTTACTTACGAGCAAATTTGTCAATTGTCTGTCAGTATTATAGCCACTTGGCCGTTGTTTATACAAAATCCTTTTTCACATATCTCTATGAGAGGAAATTACATAAAATGTTTGCAATTAGTATCTTCACAGGTAATTGTCTATTTCTGCAAAAATGTGTCAAATTGCCATTATCTGTCTTGCAATGATGATTGTTGGTGGTTGAAGAACCGGGCGAACGCACAGTGAATATTTGGTAGCTGTCCTTTTAAAAGGGCTCATTCGCTGTCTCTTCAACATCATCATGCCAAGATCTTCCAAGGTGGAGACGCTTGTGCTGTGGATGGAACAGCTTAAGGTCGAGCGATGGTGTACCCAAACCACGTTGCGGCAATTTCGGAGTGAACCCTAGTGCAATCTCCAAATTGAAAGCGAAATGTCTTGCAAACGGTGATGTCCAGGACAGGCAAAGAAGTGGGCCTCCCAAGAACACAAACCCCAAGAAAACCGATCATCATAATTGCAACATTGCGGAACCGTAGACTGTTGCCAGAACTTTGCAGAACATTTATGGCTTGACGCGTCTCTGACCGATAATGGCAATTTGGTACATTCTCTTTGAGACCCACCTGTATTCACAGAAGAGGTACTCATCCCTGAGCAGTGATTTGACATTATGTTGTTGTTTGTGAAGCTGAACACATAAAACTAATCCACTATATATACAATATGTTTCAAAACCGAAATATAAATGAGTGAACCAAAGAAATCCAAACCTTTGTTCTTATTTTTTTTGATGAGTTTGCTCTTTGTAGACCCACAAGTCAATATAACATTATAATTTCTGCTAGTTAATACCTAATATGTTGACTGATTAGTCAGTTTGTGTATAGATGATTATAGTATGTATGTGTGTTTTGTGTGTGTTGGGTGTGTGGTGGATGATTAGTGTAAAGGTACCACAAGTTTTTCCACAACTGTTTTAATTTTTTTCTCAACTGTGTGGTAGGTTCATATGTGTAATCCACCCCGCACATTTTACACAACTTTTAGTATAGACCTCTGTAAAGCAAACCGTTACTCTGAGTTTCAATCACGCTACCCTAACTTACGATCCACTGGTTATCCGCTTCTTTCATCAGACGGATGATATCTCATAGTCGTGTCTTCACAAATATCATTATGTTTTATATCCATGCTCGGTGTCCACGACTAGGCTTTCCAGTATTGGCTGTACTTTCCAAATAGTCGAGAGTGCTCCCCCACAGTTAGTGGGGTCTTACGATACATCACAGTAAATGACTATCTTTGGAATTGAGAGTAGGCTCAGATCCAGCATGGAACTGTTAGACTTTTTCGTCACGTGGACGGACATAGCTACTACAGATACAGAACAGAATCCATTACAGGAGAGCGTGACTATTAAAGTATAGACCTCTGGAAAGGTACCCGCTACTCTGAGTTTTCACGGGGGCCCACACCCCAATTACGATCACTGGGTAATCCGATCTCCAGACGCCGCAGTTAAGGGAAGTTATTAAGTATATATACATCAGACTAAATCAATATTTATGGTGGTTCTGTCAAGTGCAAATACGCGTTTTTTAGGTTGTATAATGGGAGGCCACCAAACACGAGCGCAGATATCCCACCTTGGAGTATCCTTGGAGTAGGCGGGGGTGAAACTACAACTAGAAATAAGACTTCATAAACCTTGTTAACTTCACATACCATCAACAATAATCATCGTCAGCATTCAACCTTTAGTCCGGTGTCACAAAGAACCCGTCGTTTTGAATTTTTCATCACTGTGTTTTGAACTACTTGTTGTCGACGCGTCGTTCTCCCTCGCTGGGAAAACACATCGGTCCACGATAAACAATGCCATCCGAAACACCTGTAAACATCACTTAGGCCTTTTCATTCATCTTCTGTATTCATTCTCATCTGTTTAGGGCAATAAAACAATGATCACAAATGGATTGCAATCAAATTGAAAGTGTACAATAATAGCCCACATATCAAGGCTAAACCCGATGACCCAATTTTTAATATTTAGCCGCTATCACAGCGATTCTTAAAAATATAAACAAATCGTGCCTACTCATTATCACCAAAGTCCATATTTTCGCCATTTGTATTGGAAGTTGTTTTAGAAAGCCCTGTAATAATCTTACCACACCGGATTTGCCAAAACTGACGATTTTTCGCATTGTTTACTAATCAAGTCGGGGATCCCTGACTTTAAAAGTATTAGTACAAAATGTTTGAGTGAGTAAATATGTAGACAGCCTGAGCGGACCCCTCAAACGTGATTCTTAGTGCGCAGATGCCGTATTTATAAGAGGGGTCTTGAGATTCTAAGGGGTCATTTTTTTTAAAATGTTATCTATTTTTCCATGTTGAACAGTATACCACGTTATTTTGTTTAGCCATATGGTTTCCAAAAAGGTATAGTTTTGTAATCTACAGCCACAGTCTTGGGTTATAAGCTAAACTCAGTACAATCAATAACAAGGGTCAATTTAAGTTGTGAAGGGGTCGAATTTTAAAGTTGGCTACTATTTGGAATAAAATGGGGCAAATTTTTGGTGGAACTCATAGGATTACAATAAGAATGGTTTTGACTATCTCATAATGCTTTGTTACAGAGTAGGGAGAAAACAGTTCACGCCCATTGAATCCAAAGGACGTTGACCTTTGTGCCCCTATACTTTTTTCAAATGCACTCAAAGCTAAAATATTCCGCCATTGACCTCTATTAGAAAGAAGTACCCAACTGCGAGTGTTGACAGAAGCAGAATTTTGATATTCTGAAAGGCAAGATTTAACTATTTCCCATATTACTTTGTCTTTTTAACTTGACTTTTCACTTTTTTGGGTTCGATACACACTTACCTCTGTAATTAAGGTATCAATAGTAGAGTAAGTTTCTTGAGGCATGTTCAAACTAGCCTGTACGCCATTGAATGAATCCACGACAGACGTCTATGACAACTTCATTTTCTGTGGTTAAAAATATCGAGCATTCATATCAGAAGAGAGAGAGAGAGGGGGGGTGTCGGTGAGGGGGGGGAAGAGAGGTAAGACAGAGAGAGATTTCAATTTACATTTCTGATTGACAGACTGAAACACGGGGATACTACCAAAATGAACAAATATTACGCAAGTCTTTTTTTTCAAATTACCTAATTCCAAGTTTGTCAAAGATCGATTCCAGAAAGTTGAAAGTTAAAGTATAATCTTCAACTATAAATAATATTGCTTCTTCTTATACTGTCTGTTGTTTGTCTTTTTTTTTGGGGGGGGGGGGGGAATAGCCATTGGACATTACCAAAAGTTAGTATTGTTTTTATCCAGGATCTTTTATCGGTCCTCTTTGCAGTGGGCATGGTTTGGCCTGGACTCAATTTTAGGATAGTAACTACAACGTAGCCAAACGGATATGTTTTACCTTTCGAATGTTGTAAAATCCGTATGGAAATAATGTAAATAGATGTTGATGGCTCCTAGCTTCACACTTTATAGAAAGCAAACAAACAAACAACGCCAAATTCCTTAACGGAGGACATTTTCCTCAGTTGTCACTGTATTCTGTAAAATATGTAATATTTATAATTTACAAACTATAAATACAGAGTTAATTGAACATAAACAAAGTGAGAAGGACAAAAGAGAAACAAACCAACCGCGTAATTTTTGATTGTGTATCATCTTGTCAAATTGTGTGGCGCCTTACTAATCGCCTTTGTTCTAAAAATTGGACGAAAAACGAACAACTGAAGGAAAGAAGAGCACCGTTACGACCAACAAAAAAAGTTTGGAATTTTTAATATAATTTGGAAGTTAGAGCACAGAGAAGAGATTTGCGTTATTGGGGCACGCTGTATAGAATGGTGAAAAATTCACCCATCGTCATAGTCGTGGTAAAATTGCAAACATATGGCAGCAATATGCTGCCCCTTTTGATCTAAGCCCCCCTGGAATTATAACTGTCCCTTACAGTTATTTCAATTACCTTGTCTCATCTTTATTTTAGTAGTCTGTTGGCATTGGTCGTTCTTCCCCGAAGTGCTGATTCTGTCGGTGGAAGTTGTGTTGGTTTCCTCTGCCGGTTGTAGTACTTTTGTTTGGTTTGATGTGGCAACGTACTCTCAGAATATTTTGTCGTCAAGTCTTTATTATTCGATGTTATGCTTTTGAAGTCGTAGAGGCTCTTTAAGGAGTAGTGTGATCTTGTGTAGGTGTTTCGTGGTACCGGAATGCGGTCTTTTTGTTAATTCCGTCTGGGATGTTCGTCGAGGGGTCGTTTCCGATTTCTGTTGTTATCAGGTCGTCAATTTTGGCAATGTGGTATCCTTGAACGGTTGTACTCGATTTAGTTAGGAATCGGTGAATAAGGGCTTAACTGCGTGTGTTTCTTGTATTTTTAGTCGTCGCAACTTCTGTCTCATGAGTAGTTTGTCACACTGTTAGGTCTTTTCTGGTTCACGGTCGTTCCTGGGGACGCACTTGGTTACACATTTGGGTGATTTGAGATCCCGGCGTTTGGTCTTCTCGTGCTGGTTTCGTTGTTTGATACTGCCGATGTTGTACTTACTGTCGACGTGGTTATCTCGGTGAGTGTTTTGATCCGACGATGTCGGAAGAGCTGTTAGGGTTCATCGTTATTTTTTACGAGGTGGTTTCATCACGGATTGTTGAGTTGTTCCTGTTATCGCTATTGCTTACGATGTTGCTATCTCTGCGTGTTGGATGGGTTTGCTTTACGGCATCCGACGTTGTTATTGCTGATGAGGTTGTTGAACCTCCGTAGTCGGACGCGGTTTTGTTACGATCGCTGGCAGAGGTGGTTTGAGACGCGTTGTTGGATCTGGTGTCGTTATGGCTTCCGTCAAGTAATTGCCTGTCGAGTGGTTTGAGCAGCCGATGTTGGATCCGGGTCGCTACTGCTTCGACGTGGTTATTGCTGCTGAGGTTATTTGATCCTCCGAAGTCGGACGCGGTGTTGTTATGATTTCGACGTTGCAATCTGCTTGGCGAGGTGCGTTTCATCAATGTTGTTGGACTATGGCATTGTTTATGCCTTCTGACGTTGTAATTACATGCGAGGTGGTTGGGCCGCCGTTTTGGGTGTGGGTTTGCGGTTCCGGACGTATCGCTGGCGATTGAGGTTTGAGCCGCGTCGTAGTGATCCGGGTGGTAAAAATTCTGGTGTTGTCATAGCTGGCGATGAGGATTGAGCCGCCGTAGTTGGGATCGGTGTTGTAATTTGTAATGTAGTTATCGCTGGCGAGAGGATGAGCCGCCCGAAGTTGGATCCGGTGTGTAATTTTCTAATGTTAGTATAGTGGCGATTTGCGATGAGGAGTGAGCCGCCCGTTAGTTGGACTCCGGTGGTTGTAATTTCTGGTGTGTATCGCGGCGATGAGGATTTGAAGCACCGTAGGTGGATCGTGTTGTAATTTTGGTGTTGTTTTTATCGCTGGCCGAGGAGGACTGAACCGCCGGAGTGGATCGGTGTGTTTATCGCAGACGAGTGGTTTGACTCGCGCCCGCCGTTGTTGAATGCAGTGTCGTTATAGCTTTTTTTGTTCGACGTTATCACTGTAGAGGTGGTTTGACTTTCTTTTTGAAGCTTTACGACTTTGTGTATCACTGGGAGTGGCTTGATCTTCCTTTTTTAAAGCTTCCGACGTTAAACTCGCGAGAGTGGTTTGAACGTCAGTTTTTTTCCGTGGGCACTTGTGTTCGAAGTAGTGTATCTGACGGTCGAAGATGGAAAGAAGACTGCCAAAAACGAAGAGATTATCAGAACGTGATTAATCCAAAACAGTGCATGTTCTCAAACCGTGGCGTAAAATGCCTGCCCGCTCTGGAGGGGGCAAAATTCCAGGTTTGGGAAAATTTTCATTTAGGAAGGTCAAAAAGCCAATTTTTCCGGTTAGAGGGCAAAAAAACGGCTGAGTTAGCATGATTTTTTGCAAATTTTTTCCGGCCAAAGTCGTCAGGGGGCCCGTGCCCCCCTGCCCCCCAGCATGTTTACGACAATGTGTTATAAAGTGCATACAGATCAATCTTGGCCCTCAACCGAAATAGGGGTCATAGAAAGCGGACATTAACATTAAGTGCCCAAGGGGGGGGGGTTCCATAGCTACCCAAACATTTGTTTTTTTTTTGCGATGTCTCGGTTACGGAATCAAATTTTTCAAGAGTTTTTGCTAATTGTTGATTTATGGAATACGCTTCTCCTGATACAAAAAATTTTTAATCGCCCACGGATTCATTAAAATATAGGTTGGTCCTAGGACCCCCCCCCCCATTGGGCACTAACGGAAGTGAAAAAAAATCAAGATTAATTTTACTAATTAAAAATTAAAGTTAATTAAATCTGGGAATTTATTTGCTTAGATATATACCTTAGGAGGGAATTAATTAATAATTAATAATACTCTTAAATCAATAACCTTTTATATGCTTGATTAGCATCAATTTTAATTTGTAATGCCGTGCTCTTCTTAACTGTGTAAGTCGATGGGAAATAAGGCGAATTTTGAAGTTATGAGAAAAAATTACCACAGATGAGTTATAATTTGGCGATATTTTGCAATGAGTATCTTTAAATTGGTTATTCTAGAGTAGATATAACTGAATATTTGGTTCACAAACCCCTGATATTGGAGTTGCTGAGGATGGGAAATGTTCGACCCACTCGGTTTCGAAGAGTGACAATTTCAACTGGGTGTAGGTCATAGGTCAAAGGTTCGATTTAATTTTTATTCTTGGTATGTTGTTCTTACATGACCCCATTTTATTTCTGGGTTAGTGTCATGATCAAAATCCCACGGGAAAGTGGTTTATCTGGGTTGGGTCCCTAGAACCCCCCCCCCCCCCCGTGGCCCTAACGGAAGTTTTTTAGCTTGGGCACTAGGGTACTTAAAAACAATCACAAAAATATTCTAAAAGATGGCCACGTGGTATTTCTGCGAGGTAAGTTCCAATGCAACTCCCATTTTTTCAAAAGTGTTCACTGGACTCACATAATCGTTCGCCACACAAATGTTCGAAAAAATGGGTAGAGGGCCGGATTCGAAGATCGGCAAACCTCGCCGCCAACCAAACTCATGTTTTCTTTTTCGAAAAACCCCCACCGTACTAGAAAACTTTGCTGGTTTCTTACATATTCCATGGATGACCATAACCCCATATGTGTTCACAGGGATCGTCTCCCTATGTAGCATCAACAGAAAAAAAGTGTCCTTCCCAGCTTTTTTAAACCACCCTCCCTCATTATGAATTTTACGAATTTCAACACTGTATTCTTCAGGAAGATAAAATAGGGGGGAATGGTACATGATTTTTGACTCGCACCCAAAGATAGGGATTGAGCTCTGTGAGAGTGGGCTTGAAAATATTAATTTCTGTTCAATCCCTTTCAGTCCGTCACAGATTGTAATCATAAGATTTATTGGTACGATTATATCAGCAATTTGGCGACACTGTGAAAAACGGTGTGATTTATTGTCTTAATTCTTGCTCTGTTGAACAACAACAACATACATACAACATCCCATACACCTTGATGCTATAAAATGGTTAGCGGGTATGATGTCCATTTCTCCCATTTTGATTTCTTTACGACCTTTACAAACTATCCCCCTTTAGCTACATTTCTGTCCTTAGCAAGACCTTCCATCCTTGATAAGACCTCACTTCCATTGTTTTGCATCGACCAAGGAACAAGGACGACATGCATAATGTTTTGTGAAAATTCATAAACATTGAAGCAAAGAAGTGTACCTTTATCCCAATGGAAACTTACCAAGCCTACAAAGACACGACGGGGACGTCACACACACAAGTATATTTCTCATCGTTTAGTGCATTTGACAAGGTTGCAATAATTGCCTTTACCTAAACTTAATTTGATTTTAGAAATACGATTCGACAAAATCACTTTGATTGTAGCTATATCTTACTTACGTGGGATATTACCACCACCACCGTCGTCATTCGAAAAATAAGAATAATAGGAAAAATCAGGAAATGGAAATCCACCTAAACCACGTCCAGGATCAGGACCACCGTAAAACTGAGCAGTTGCCCCTAGAAACAAATAAAAAGGAATAAGTTTAAAGAAAATACTTTAATAACTACGGCAACAACAACGACAACTGTTGATGTTGATGTTGCTGCTGCTGTTACATCTGCTAATCTTGTCTGCTATTGCGTCTGTCACTGCCATTGCTGCTGCTGCTACACTGTTAAAAATGATCTTTAAAAAACGTCGTTTTAACTGTCAGCCGGGACTTGAAACGTGCAAATAACTGTAAAAAGGGACTCCAAACGTGCAAATAACTGTTTTAAACTTTTAACTGTTGTGAGTCCCAGCTGCCAGTTAAAACGACGTTATTTTACCACTACCACGGCTGGCGGGGGCAATCACATATGAAATGGATATGGGTACGGTGTAAGGCTGGCGCTCTGCAGGGGCATTCGGTAACAGATGACTAAAAAAATAGGGTCTTTAGTGAGAGATAGCCAAAAATACCCTAAAAAAATAGGGGGTTTTCGAGACAAATTGCAATTTTTTAAAAAAAAATGGAGCCTTTTTAAAAGGATTGCAAAAAGTTCACCAAAAAAATAGGGGTCTTTGCTGCGAATTTCCAAATTTGAAAAAAAATAGGGGTTTCTTTTGGGAACATTTCAAAAATATGGTATTTGGGTGACATTTTCAAAATATAGTAGGGTCTTTGGGTGACAGTGATTGTGAAAATGGGGGGGCTCAACAGCCTGCATACGCGTCCATCTCCAAGAGGGATGGCCCCCGGACACTACTACTTCGAGATATCGGCGATGGAAGTTTCTGGGAATTAGAACTACAATCTAAAATTTGAAACCATTTTTGAAAATGATTTTATGTGTACAGTGTGGGTTGAAACATTCATTTTGAAGGCACGCTTCAATAAAGTATGCGTGTTTTCCTTGTCAAATTTTAATGTACAAAGTCATTGGTCTGTTTGCAAAAAAAATTAAAACTAAAACGTCTCTGGTTCTATAGTATCTTTAAAAGGCAAGTTTCCCTGTGATTTTTTTAAAAAGAAGTGATTTCAAGGACTGGATTTGGTAGGTATGGTGGGTGTCAACATTTACCAAAAAACAAGGGGAGTTATCGTGGGGGTGGGGAAATTGGTTTTTTCCGGGGTCAAAATTGATCCAAGCATGTTGAAAAAGTATACCAAGTTAATTGAGTTTAATCATATAAGGATTCCAAAAAGGTATAGTTTGTATATCTGCGGCGGAAGTGTTGGAGTGATAGGCTTCTTATTTTAAAACAGCCAAAAATCAATAAAAACGATCATTTTCAGTTTTGTACAGGGGTCGCAAAATTTTAAAAAATACTCTGATTTGGATATAAAATATGGCGCAAAAATATAGATGGAAATCTTTTCTTGGCAAAGCATATACAGCAAAATTATCAGTGTTGGCTTTTGTCTCCCGAAAATGCTGCACATGAGGGTGGTGTTTGTTAGGTACCATTTTTACTACATGTGAGGCTTTGCTCTTAAAGGTCAAATGCACATATGAGGTTTTTCCCGCCCAGCGATATTATATGCCAAATATAACATTTCAAATTTGTAGGTATAATTTAATAGCTTTTCACTTTTGGAAATCATACCAAAACGCCAAATGAAAATCTTCCAAACAGGACCAATCTGCATTCGCCTGTTTGCCGTGCCTAACAAAACACGTATGACAGGCTTTGTTTCGTGAAGCCTGTGTATATCTGAGACGATTGTGCCACAATGTAAAAATGTTGTCATTTTTTGCAGGGTGTCGCAATTCTGCCAAGTAATTACTGTAAAAAAGTACAGTATACTGTAAAATATATTCAATCAAAACACTGAAAACATATATTTGTGAGTTTAGTACAGAGATTGTGCATGTATAGAGAATAATAAAAACAATGAGGAAAACACCCTAAGGGCGCGCCTCCTATCCACTATGTAAACCCAAATTTACGCCGCATTAATGTAAAAGTTAGGTTTGTTGTAAATCATATGCATATAAACTGTTTTTTTTTAATATATACAGTGAATTTGGATGGAACCTATAAAAGCTGTATATAGTTTATGGATTTGTTAGCAAAATTGCTTAATTATTGTGCTTCAACCGATAATTGAAAAACCCCATAATAGTAAAATAATGATGTTGATATTCAAAATCAAATAGAAATCCCCTTTTTAAAATTTAGTCGTAATAGGACTGGAAAATTGGACATAAAAATACAATAGTTTACTGTTTTTCCAAATTACAGCCAAATACTGTCATTTTCTGATCCTTTTTATTGTTACTGTAAGGTGCACTGTATTGTTTACAGTGCAGTTTATTTCGTCAAATACGAGATGTTAGTAGTGGTAATAAGTTTAAACAAAAATATATATTGTGTGTTCTTTACTAGACGTAAATTGTAAGACGTAGATTGTCCTGACTCTCTAAGCCTACGTTTCTCAATTTCGAATCGCGCCAGCTGAGTTTTATTTATTTTTTAGTTTTAAACATAATATTAAAGGTTCTTTTATTTTGTAATGATACAACTATACTTTTCACGGGAATAATTCTTAGAAATATAATTGTGGTATGATACGAAAATCATTGAAAGTGCAATGAAGTTGAATATAGCATCCTAATTACATTTCGGGGACGAAGGCATCAGGAAACGAATGAAGTTTGACGGTTTGAATCATCCATTACTACACTAATAATGAGTAATTGTGACTCAAATGATTAATCGTAAATACTCAAATCAATAATTTTTATAGTACTCAAAATATTGACATAATAAATGCATAACATTTTCACAAATACCTTTATTTCATTTGAGAAATGTTAACAACACATACATACATGTATTAAGTTACGGTAAATTGTGCCAAAAAATAGTAACAATTACTCATTTTACCCTTGTTGCTGTAACGTAATTGATTGTTGAAGTTGTAATTCTGGATACTTTCAAGTAAACCAGACTCAAATCAGCTAAGTTAATAATTCAAAGTTATAACAATAAGACAGTTTGCAAGACCAGAAAGACATAAACAAGCACTGATTTAGTTTATTTTCACTTCAAATTTATATACATGTAGTTAAAAAAACTCTTGTTGTAGTCCTTTCATGTTTTGTATGATATTTGTTAATTTTAATTCGCAATATATTAATTTGCAAGAAAATAATATATATAATTCAATGTTCTTATATATTTCTCGTAAGGTAGCGTAGTATTGTGTGAAGTACTTGGTTCATACTAATCTGAGGTTCCCGTTTTGATTCCCAATGGTAGCAGCCATTGTTGAAAGTTACTTACACAGATTGACAGTTTAACATATTAGATGAGATAATGCATTTAAACATGTACACCAATCAAAACCTTTCTTTTTGTTTTCCCTCTTTCTTTCCCTATTTTCTCAACATATAAGATCATTTGAGTTCCACAACTTCCATTATAATTGGACTAACTTATAGGTCCTTTGTGTCACCTTACTTAATCAGCACAATAAAGTAGTGCGATTTTAGTAGCCCTACATGTGGAAAAAATATCAGTTGTATGATTAAAAAACATGTCACAGCACCATCTCCGCTTGATAATTTCGTGATTTAACCTACTAAGCGCATAAAGTAGTGCGATTTGTAGAGTACCTGTAGAAAAATACATGAGTTGTACTGATTAAAACATTTTCAGCCTCTCACTTAAAATACAGGATGACTGGTAACATATCGATTTGACTCACTTGAAATTACTCAATAAAATGGAATGCAACCCCCAATAACCACTAATTTTTTTGAATAGATACGGAATTATTATTTTTGAGTGTACCATTTTAAAGGCACATAAAAATTTCAATATCGCAGGTTTTTAAAGCACTATCAGTGATATATGCTAAATCAAAAATATCGCAAAAATATCAAAAATCAGAATTTTGCAGGTCTGCAACAAGAATAGGCATAGTTTCTAGGGATCTAATATACCCTACAAGTTAGCCCAAAAGCAACATATTAAGAACCAAAATGGGCATTTTATGTCATTACCTGTTCCCCTACACGGACACTTATACTACAACACGTAATTTCAATGGAAATTTCCTACCTTTTGTAACACGGCTGTTGTCTTTACTTTTTGTTCATTTTTTAGTTGCAAAAAAAAGAATTACGAAGGTTTCTACATAAACCTTATCCTTCACTTTAGAATATTCTGCAAAATTTTTAAATATTTTGACACTTTAGTGAATCAATGATAGTAACTTTAAACATTGAGAAATTACCATATATAAGCATTTGGATTCCATCTCGAAGTGTGACTTTTGGGTCGATTGGCCTGTTTGAAAATTCGGACGATATTTTGAATACTGCCGATTTTTTTCCTTTTTTTTTATCAATTCTTCAATCGGAAAGTAACTTCATGAGAATTCTACAGACTTACGTTCACTTTTAATTAAGATATTTCTGCAAAATTTCGAAATTTTGACTCTTCGAGTAAACATGAAAAGGTTTTTAATGTTGGTTAGGCCATTTGATTTTCAGCATTACTCCTATACCCTATATGCATTTGTTTGAAAAAATGTTACCCGGAAGCTTAACAGGCCTACTAAATTTTGTTTTTAGCAAATTAATTGATTAGACCAAATATTGGGAACTAATTTCACGGTCCATATTCACACGCATCTTTACATTTTTAAACGAAAATGTCGCCCAAAATTATGTGTATAGTCTGTTTGTATAGAATTACCAGTTTTATAATAATGATTATCACTTATGATTGTGTGAGTAATGGGATCGAGGCTGAATCTGTATAGAAGGCAAATCAGCCAAGGATCAGGTGTATACTTATAAATGGAGCCTTTAGTTTTGGTGTACAAAAAAAAATCAATATTATTTTAATATTAAAAACACTGTGTTAAAATATTTAATTAATATTATCCATATTCGTATAAACTAGACAAGTAAAACATTCATATTGTGTGGCTCCTGCACCTCTTTAACGTTTAATACTAGAGCCTAGATCTTTAGGTGTTGACTGGCATGCTGAATTGGAGGTAGGTAACACCGATGGCCAGAGTAACTCAAGTAGTTGTAATTTCAGTTGCAATTGGACGTATAAATGGACACCTCATTGAGCAGAAGCACCTGATTTTATTGTGGAAAAAATATTTGATATAAAGGCAATTCTACTTTGGATGGCGATATGCAACTATACGGATGATAAATGCCAAAAAACTTTTCTATTTGGAAAGATACTTCATCTAATCAAATAAAGGCAGATATACTTACAGTCGAAATTCAACAGTTAAAGTAGGCGGCCCCGTCCG
The DNA here is from genome assembly GCA_023653785.1 of Ophioderma brevispina. Lineage (NCBI taxonomy): Eukaryota > Metazoa > Echinodermata > Ophiuroidea > Amphilepidida > Ophiodermatidae > Ophioderma > Ophioderma brevispina. The sequence goes on from JAMKCH010085651.1 coordinate 20,342, forward strand.
TCGTACGTAATCCTTTAAACGTAATTATTTGTATAAACCTCCTTTCCCATGTTTACCATGAATTCCCAAATTCAAATACAAGAATTTAGCAAAAACAGACGATCGAATCGATTCATATCTGGTCAATGATTCCATTGCGAAAGATGGTGATATTCTGTTGACAAACTTGTGGATTGACTTTGACGAAAGTTAATTCGTACCCCACCTTGACGACCTGAAACACAAAGCAAGCGCTCATTCAGACGGCTCTAACGACTAAGGACGTCAAGTTGAAGTTTAAACCAAGGCGTAAAATTGATGTTTGTCCAGAAGTTACCATTAAATTAAAACAACAATATATCCATCGGGGGTACCACTAATTATTATTTCTCATTCCCGGGTGGTACATAACGATAACAATTCAATGCACACATTATTGTTCTACAAGGAAACAAATTATGATGTTGATCCTTTGATATTGCTGAAACATCTTTGAATCCCGAGGGAATCAAAGAGATGGAGAGAGACGAGAACAATACCTGGAAGTACCATGTTTATTCCCTGTGGTGGTATTACAACGCCGCATGCAATACCGAAACAGAAGCCAGCGAAAAGATATCACGTGACTTCAGCAAACTTGCCACAAGCCTCATCCTTGTGAAACTTCGGTGAGCCACACAAGGATAGGAGCGCAGTTCGTTTAGAAATTGTTATGCAAAAAAATACACTTTTAAAAACCTCAACGATTTTTGGAAAGAAAATGGTAAAGAGGGGTTGTTTTAGATATCTGATTTGTGATTAACAAAGGCAGTTTACGGTGGCCTAACACATACACAACATCCAAGAAAAACCGCTGGCCATTTTGAAAAGGGGTCGCGTATTATTTATAGTTTTATCGCCACTAGTCAGCAATGTAAAACCATGAATCTCTATACAAAGATTGGCAGCACTGTCAGTAATTGTATATTAGATGAATGGTAGGCAACGGGCGGGAATCTTGGTCTACCGAACACAATAGAATTTCAAGAGACACTGTTTAACAGGAAAGAGAAGTTTGTATCCCGGGTGCACGTTTGAGGGGCATTTGAATCCCCTTTACGCGCAAAATAACCATGAGCTCAATGAATTGGCTTGATTTCTGTAAGTCGGTTATGTTCGCTTAAATCCACATTTCAATGGGAAACAAATTTTGTATTAAATGACCGCTCTTAACCACCTGCTTGGGATCTGTTGGGGACCAATAATTAACTGACAGTGTAATTGTGGACTGATCTCTAGACTGGATACAGTACATGCTTGATATAGATGATACAGGGACTGCAATGCACTTTTAGGCCTTATATTGTTTTTTGTTGCCAATCCATACAACTTACTGTCAGGTTGTATATTGTATTAGGCCATTTTGCTGTTTTTTGAAATGTCTTGGTGGCGGTGCTGGTGATGGTGGTCTAATGTGCTGTTATATCTGTGTCAATACTGTGATAATGGTTGTTAGGCACTTATAAGTGGGATCTTCTTTTGTCAACTTATACACTGTTTAGTGGTTGCACCTGAAACGAGAAGGCGGGAACCCCAAAGGCTTCCCAAGCAGGATAAAGGGATACAGGATATGGCCGCCGTCAGTGCCTCAAGTACGAAGCCCATGTTTCCAATCCATTGTATTATAGACAAATTCCGCCCAGCCAAAATGATGCGTCAGACTTGATCGCCAGTACTGGGGGGGGGCATCCAACCCAAAACAGTTACCCAAATCTTTTGTACGTCGGTACCACCGCTGATTAAGTAGGAATTCAAAGCTACACTTAATTCTGCACATTTGGTGTGAATGCAAGCAGGTTGCACCCCAGCTATGGCTGCCCAGTGAGGTGTTGAATTGTGCAAACCGGTATCGTGTTTGTATAGAGAGCAGTCTGTTCGAAACCCATATGCGCGGTTCAGCATCTAGTACCCAGAGTAAGTAAGCGCCTTGTTGTATGACGAAGAGTTTCCTATTTTAAAAACTAATTCTCAAGAATCCCAGGCTCATTTTATTAAAAAAATTTAGGCACAAATGTATCAGTTTTGATAAATTATATAGTTTAAAGGAAACAGTTATTTTATAAAAAGCTGGGTTTTTAATTTCAATGTTAAAAGTAAACGCGATAGTCTTTCAATTGGTGGTGTGAAAGGACTAAACATGGCTTGTGGCAAAACGATAGGGTAAATAATAAACGTGGCGGCTTCTTAAATCGTCTACTTGCCTTAAAAAGTTGATGATTTTCTGTCGCAAGGAATACGCCAATGACATGCAAAACCATCTGCGTACGTCATATCTTAGGAAAATATTTCATTTATATATGTGCCGATAGATTTCTACCAATAAATTCCTTTAAATTGGCCGCTGAATGAAAAAGTGACACCGCAATTAACTACCTATAGCATTTATATAGAGGGGCCATACTAAACTACCAAAGGTGTAATGTCAAATTTCTTTCAATTTGCTTGCAAAGGATAGTCAAGGCCATGAAGAATAAAGGATATATTTACACCTAAAAAACTAATATACCCAAAACGATAGGGACATCCAATAAGAGGCTAAAGCATCAGGTCATTGTAGCTGTAGGCTAAAATTTTAAGTTTGCCGTAACTTTAAAGTTGGAACCAGGAGGAGATTTGAGGATTCAAATTTCTTCCAATTGGCACTGGATTGGTTGTAGACCACTTACAGAGAACGTTTGGAAGGTTTATAGGGAAAAAAAAGTACAAAATAAACGCAAAACCTGTTTTGAACTTGCTGCTATTCGTAATCTTCCCTATAGAAACCCATGTTGAAATTTCTGTTCGTGGCAACGAAGGAAAAATACTAAATCATCTTATTACAGAAGACGCCGTTTGGGCTTATTAACTTCAGGTTGATCAATTAATAACATGGAAAAAGCATTTCCAATATGAAAAAAAAAAAAAAAAAACAGGTTAGAAACAATTTTAGGGCGCTTCTTTCTGGAAATTGTCCTCAGGTCTCTTAATCAACAAATGTGGTATCATCTCATCATCCTCGGCTGAGAGCAGGCGATTACAAAGATTTCTACCATGCACAGATTCATTCTTTGGCAAGGGTGGCGATCTGCTCAGCTTTTATCATGCCTTTATCAAACCCTAGCACACGTTGGATGTGTAGGCTACATAAGAGGTGCGTGGCCGTCCAGGTATCCTTTGCCATGAGGTGGGATGTAGAGAGGTAGAGAGCGGATCTTCTAGAAGGCTCTTCCTCTGGCAGACGAAAGATGTGTCCAAGGAACTCAGCTGGCGATTGTCTTTCAGGTGGATAAGAGGCTCGGTGTTGGTCATTGAATATAAGATGGTGTTTGAGACACAGTCGTTCCGTTTTATGTCCAGCATACTCCTATAGCAAGAGGGTAGCAACTGCGTTGATTTTGCTTCCATTATTGGATAGCACCCAGGATTCACAGCCCCATAGAGTAGGATGGTCACACAGGTCGTGTTGAATAAAAATTGACTTGGCAGAGAGGATAATGGGGCTTTTCCACAGACTTTCTAGCTTCCAGAAGGCGCTCCATGCTAGTGCTTGGAGTCTTTTTAGGTCGCTTGTAGCAGATGCCATTTTCTGGGAGCAAAAGGATATTTGAAATTTGTCAATGGTTGAGGATTCACCATAGACTTGAAGTGATGGATGGGAGATGACAGTTTGCCGTCAGTACTGAGTCTTGGATATGAGGCCAAGATTTTCTGCTGCCCGCTGGCAGTAGGTCAGAGTGTCTGCTGCCCTCGGAAGAGTGGTTCCAGCAGGGCAATATTCATCAGCAAAATTCCAAGTCATTCAAACTGTAGATGGGGTATCGTCTGAGAGCTGGCCGAGGGGTGTGTTACAATTCCAGCGTCACAATCTGGACGTGCGCCTTCTTCAGTTAGAAAGTTTCTACTAATATTGGATGAAAGGAAATGGAGCTTGCTAAACATCACCCTAAAGAACTCCGGTGGTGACTTCGAACGTGATCGCAGAAATGTTTCCGTCGAACATTACTGCACTTTTAGAGTTGTTTGATACTGCGTCCGGTTATTCCATAATGCCCCATCACAGCAAACATAACTTTTCTATGATGGAATGCCATCACCATCACAGCAAACAGAAAACCTTACTTTATAACATAAAAACCAAAACACAAATGTCTAATTACATGAAATCATAGACTCGTACCACATTGAATTAAAAAAAAATACAATAAGGTCACAAAACCGGTCAAAAAACAAGGTGCAAACCGTGGGAATCACTTGCTATTTTATTCAGGGTTTCCCAATACCCCCCCCCCCCAAATCTCAGAGGCCTGAGAGATGCACTCCATCCATCATTTGAGCACCAGATGGTAATTATCCATCTTAAGTGATTCGATGTTGAGATTTTTAAAGAATTTGACATTTCAAAAAGAATTGATACTGATGGATCTCTCCAGAGTCCTCAGCTTTCACCCTTCCTTTATTTTTAATTATCCCGTTCGCTATAATTATTTTCCGTAGTTACATTTGAATAGTTGGAATCATCTTTCAGTTCACCGTTTCAATAAGTATGTTAAAACTTGATTGTGTATGTCCATTTTTTACGTACATGTATTATAGGAGTGAACCTTTATTCTGTGGAGGTTTATATGAATATAAAACACCACCCAGCTAATCCGCCATGGTTCTAAGGGTAATGGTTATGCGATCATAATCGGAAGGTCGCTGGTTCGAATCCTACTCACGCCAATTTATTGGTAAATCGGCTTTTCTATTATCTTAATTGAAACAAACACAAGTCCGTACTTATACTGTATAGTATTACTGCCATAGAAAATTGGTTTAAACTACGGATGTGAAAAAAATACAATATTAGCCTTTTAATTATGGTGCAAGTTAAAGATAGTAACATGCTCAATTTCAAATATTAAATAATTAAACAATATTATTTTAACCAGGAAAAAGCTGTATCCCCACATTGAAAAGAGTAAAATTATTACCGACAAAATTATTAATAATAACCAACTAATTATTTCTAGAAAATCAGGGACCAATGAATAGGCCACAACTCACCATTGATCAAGCGAAAAAACAATGGGAGTAATGATTCAAATAATCGGCCCAGACATGCTTCACATTCTATTACATCTGGTCCATTGTTAGTGTGCAGCAGTTGGAACACATTTCGAATGTTAGCATATCCTGTGCAGAAGAAAAAAAATGATTCCGAAGTGTGGTTAGGGTTGATGTTGAATTATCAAGCTCTATTGTCACTTGAGTGTTGAAGCTGTGTAGTTGTATATTCATTGGTCACGACATTCTGAGGTAAAATTGTGTTGACAAGTTCGCAGGTCACCCAAGTACGTATTGTTTACCCACAAAATTGTTGGACAGGGTCATTTTACATGGCGCTCACAAAACAATAGGCAAAAACGAACCTTGCATTGTCAACATTCCCTGCACACAGCTTGTAAACGTATGCAGTGCATCAATCGATGGAAAAACCAGGGGAAGTTATAAGCAATACGGAGAATTTAAAATCCATGATGACTTAGTAAAAGGCAAAGGTTTTTATACATTTTCCGTGGGCTTCGCTTTCTTAAAAGAGATAGAGAACAGCATACACAGGACTTTTTTCGTAGCACACAATCCAATTAATGATTTGGGAGGATTTTTAAAAATGTTGTGTTTTTTTTTTAATTTTTTATTTACTTTTTCCAACTTAAAATTCGTCGCTTTTAATTCGTTGTTTTAACCCAAAACCACCCTTTCACGTCATATTAGACCAAATTAGCTAGTACTTACTTGACATGCCGAAACAATAATACATGATTTTTATTAATGAATTTCAGGTTATTTTGGACCCTCAAATCAGAACATTTCCAGAGGTTTTCGACCCGCTATTGAGGTCACAGCGATTGTATTGTCTGCTCGTTGTACAAGAAAATAAACGCATGTTGCCGTACGGACCTCCTGATTGACTGTTGACATATAATTTTTCTAAATAATGTGCCACTTTTGTAAGTGGGGGTACAGCTTTTCCTGGTAACATAATATTTTTAAAATTTTTAGTGACAAGGAAATTGCCAACAAAAACACGAAAAATCCCTAGGACCAGCTGTATCATCTTAAAACATGGTTTTGTTTCTAGCCTATCTACCAGAGAGGAAGGGACGGGGTAAAGGCCCTTAAAGAAGCTTGGACATCCGTGGCAGGATTCGAAACCCGGGGCCTCGGCCCACCATTCCATATGACCACGCATGGAAGACACGAGGGAAGTTCGTTGGCCGGCTAGACGATTTAGTGGACCATATGAGTGTTGGCTGCGATGACGTCATCGCCATCTTTTGGAGTTAATGCATTTTTCTAGCATCAGCTCATGGAGTTATATGGTGTTTGGTGGTAGTTAGGGTTAGAGGATGTTCAACCGTCACTCATTTTCATTTTTCATGACTTACTCAAATGGACAGGGCTGGGCAAGTCGGTTAGATATACTTTGACTTTTACAGACTTCAGTTGACCCCCCACAATGTTTCTCATACCTTCCTGTTCACAAAATTAAAATCATTTGGTTATCCACTCCACCGGTTTGGCTGCAAATCATACTTTGTCCAATCAAAAGAAGCAAGCTACTGACGAGCTTCGAGTGTGTCAGGAATTACCACAGGCTCACATTTTGGGCCCTCTGTTGTTCCTTTTGTACATCAACGACATGCAAAGTTTGCCATTAAGATGCAATTGCTTATTTGTGGAACGACTCTAAGTGTTTTAAGAATATTAAGACCTTGTCTGACTGCCAATAACTCCAGGATGATATTGATGCTTCTCTTGATTGTAGTATTACATGGGATTTGAATTTCATCCATCAAAATTATCAGTTATTCAATGGGACTCAGTCCAGGAAGTTTCAGAAATTTGCTTATAAAAGAATGGTATTGTCCTTGACATAATCACTTCTGTTCCGGGATCTTGGTGTTGAAGTTTCCTCTAAACTTACCTGGACCGGTGTAGAAGTAACCGTTGTCCGGCGTACACAGTCCCAGGAAACCATGGGAACAGAAGGCAATCGATCAGTGACTCTTTTACGCCACACGTAGTTTCACGCTTGAATTCCGTTATCGGTCTATGGAGCCCGCCCGGGGAATATGGCTCCCAACGGAATATATCTGCTTTCACACCGGACACACTAAGTAAAATTGTTAGCAAGTGCAATGCTTAAAAATTAGTTGGATGCGATGTACTAGATAATTATGGTAGCTAGACTTCTCTACTCGGCCTCTTGTCAGGAGGATTAGAGTATGCTAGTTTCCTTGTGGAGTGGGGTTCTTCTGTGGTTTTCTACCACTAGCCTAAACACAATATTCAGATGATTCGAAAGTGGTCAGAGGAGAACTACTGAGTATATTCTTCAATATCCTGACATGGGCTACAAAGATAGACTCGAGTCCTTAAAATAAATTTGTTTGGACCACTTACCTAGAGAGGAGATATAAGTGATCTTGAACCTATATCACAGATGCAGGCTTGGCCAGTATAACGACCATTTCTTAGATTCATTTTGTTGTTTTTAATCAACAGGTGCAGTTCCATCCTACCACTAGCTCTTCCTCTGATTTGCCAATTTTCTTATTCCTCAGGTTTGCGAAACAAATCGCATAAATCACATGTTTCACCGGATTGTTGCTATTTGGAATCGAACTACTTCCCCACATCAGATCACTACTATTTTTAAATCTCAGGTGTCTGATTTTTCATAAATTCAAATTCACATCTCAATTCGGCTCAACAAAAAACTTGTTCTTGACCCGGACTAAATGTCGCTGTTCCATCTGACAGAGTTTGTTAAAGAGCTTCCCTCCCTTTATCTTGTTTGGGCCTCCCAAGGTGGAGGTCCTATTATAGTAGATTTCAAAATACGTGAGACCTCATTAAATGTTTTAGGTCTGTCCATTCACCGTGGGTGGTAAGAGGAAATATTTTAATGGCCACAGGTAGAAAAGTTTATGGTACTCATACAATGTACTAGTAAATGAAGCTATATAAAAGTAAATAAATGTTGACATAAAAATACGTTGTTTCACATAACATAGCCTGGATGTTTCATCACCACCCGCAAATATTTCATTAACTGTTGTTATTTGAACATAAGTTATCTTTGAAATACAAATATCTTATCCCAGTACTGGAGGACAATAATGCATTCTATTTCTTATATCAATGCCACACATAACAAACTAAAGTTTATTTTGGCCATAAAAAGGGTGGCCAAACTTTTATAAGAGATTAGCACAAAGCGGGTTTGACAAGTCGTCCTATCATTAATAGACCATTGTAGAACTGAATGCATCAGTTTCCAAGTAAGCCATTCTGTAAAGTAAACTTGGTACAATGGAACAATATGTTTTGTGATGGCAACAAAGGCCGCGTCTCCACATGGCCGGGGATTGAACCATCCTCCCTATGGATTTATGTATGAGTAACATAATTTGAAAATCTACTAGAAAGTGCTGTCACATGTCCATCCCATCCGTCACTGGTATTGCCAATTTTTGTATAAGATAAAAATTTAAAGTTATCTCATTGACAATTCTGTAAAGTATAATAAAAAAATATTGACCCAACGGAACCATATGGGTCAAAATGTGAATACCCTATATGAAGCTGGATTAGGGATTCTTGGAGCCATCTCTTGCAATCGGACCAAGCTTTCGGAAGAAAAAGCAAGGGCATTGAGAAGGAAGAGAGAACTAAAACAGCCACAAGTAGAAAAATATGCTCACATTTCACGGAAGAGTAATTACATTTACATACTGAAAATTTAAAAATTCTAAAAAGTTATTCCAGTATGATGTAAGGGGCAAAAAAAAGATTGAATTGTGTCACCAAAATGCTTAATTAGCTAAAAATGCCAGGCTGGTTGAATTGTGTTCCACCAAAATATGCGCAACTGATATATTAGGCACTACATAAAATTTGATAAAACATGGCACGCAAAAAAAAACCATTCTTCAGTCCACATGTCCCCTTTATACACTTCAGTGTTAAAACTTTAGTTTCTTGTAGCAGTGGCCTCTGAGAGTGAGGAGTGAGGGTAGTTATAATTTTTTTTTTTACTAAATTCCGTAAAATATGACTGGTGTAACTGAAAATTGATTTACCACGACTTTCCCGCCACATCCGAAAAAGGTGAGGCTTTTTTTTTTTAAATTTTACAAGAAACCCCCTTGAAGCGTCTTTCAATTCACATGAAAGTGCGACTGTAGTTGAATAATAACACAATTAGACATATCGACTATCAAAATTCAGGATTTTAAACACTTAATTTAAGAAAATGAACAAAAAAAAAAAAGTTTGCAGTATCCCCAAACGTGAGAGGAGGGCTACGAGAATCTATATTTTTGTTATGCGGCCTAAAGCAAAAAGATTTTCATATACATGGATAATACAAGAATTCATACTGGTCTTGGCAGCACAGATTTCCCACATTTTTTATGATTTCTTTATCTAAAAAGTTCAAAAATTTCCCTCCAACTCATCAAGTTTCCGGGCAAGAAGCTTCCAAGATTCCAACTTTTTCTTTTCACACATGATTACTAAGTGTAAAAAATCAGGGCTTTCCATTTTGTTACATTTTTTTATTATTTTTTCCCACAGAGAAGAATTCTGCAAACTAACACCTGCCCGTGGACATGAGTGAACTCCTAGATATATATATTTTCAATAATATGAGATTTAAAGCTTAAATGGGGAACAACAGGACAGGCTAGTGATTACAAAAGTATAATTACCATCAGGCACATAACATTTACAACTATGAAGAGCTAATATGCAAAGGGCTAACAGTTATGAGGAAAAAGAGGAAAAACGTAAGTAGTAGGTTGTCATAACGAATTGAATGCTCAAGTTAAGGTTAAAATATAAGTAGAACCAGTGTAAGACAATGTAGAAGTGTATGATCTTAAGTGTCGAGCTGCTAATTTCCTAATCCAAAAAAAAGTCGGCCAAAAAATTGTAGAGGATATTAGCACCAACGCGGGTTTGACAAGTAGTCCTTCATTAATAAAAAATCTTAACTTTGTAGCTTCCCATTTTCAGGCAAATGCACAAACGTCAATTTTGTGAAGACAAATACTCTGCAACTTCTCTTCCCTTATCAGGTTCTTGCAAATAAAGCAAAAATAGTTCTTAAAGTTCCTAAGTTTCACTGAGTCTGACTAATTTTGTGTTTTTGCTAGACTTGGTCTAGCCTTATTACCACTTTGGCAACCAACCACTATTTTTTTTTCTTTGCAATGTCACTCCCGTTTATTTTATTGCACATGGCCATAAAGTACGAATAGCGACCACCCACTGACTGAGCAATGTGGTATAATGCTCCCTCGTTCTAGGGTTGACTGTGTTCAGATAACAACCCTCCGTGCATAACATGCCGTTAATCGCGCATGTGAATCCACATAACCGCTTGTGCTAAGAATCATTTTTTCGTCCTAATCAAAACTGTCCATAATGTTGTTTCGGAAAGATGTCTCATTCAGCTACATAAACTCCGGTAAGCGATGGTGCTGGTGTTAGTATGTCCCAGCTTAAACCCTGGTTGAAACTTGAACGTTTCACCACCGCCAAGCCGTACATACGACAGCTGTAAAGGACTCCCTGCCCTGTAACAAATACAAGATTAGCCTCAGGCCGCCCAAGGGCTAAACATATTTTGTTTATCAACGAAGTCACATAATGTTGTAATCGGGTCGACTCTCCATTGGTGGAACCATGGGCCCCAAGGGCAAATAACGAGATCACGTGGTTGTACTATACAATGATTGGTGCACCTTACTACGGCGGTGCGGAAAGTAAGATCGCGGGCATATTAAATAAGAGCTAGCCTAGGGCCGTAGCACCGTGGAAAATTTTGATGTTCGCCCGAGCCCATTATATTGCAGTACCTTTGGAGTCTTTTACACAGACTACACCGGGGAAATAATGACCGCCTAATAATTGCAGGACTATTCTGTCGGCGTTATTATTTTCGGTGATACCCTTGAATAGACGGAGCTTACAAACACCAGTCATTATATAGGCATACCACAAAGGAGCGTGACTCGATCGATATCTAATAGAACGAGAAGACAACGCGAATTCTTTGCCAATCCCCTCGGCAGGGCAGTAATCTAAATGCACGGCGCATAGAGTCCGAAATTCACGGCATATACCAATTTCCCTCCAATTCGAAAAGATCACAGCCCAACCGATCCGAGCGGCCAAAACACTCCCCGATTTCGGGAAATTGCTCTATGGAAACTCGACCCATATCCATCCCTACCCACTCCCAAGCTTTCAGTCGACGTACGATCAAAACGAGCCCCTGGATAGTCCGTCACAACATACGAAATCGAGCACTCTTCCATCACGCCTATCACCCTCCCAGCTGCTCGAAAGCGCGTGTGACAACTTGTTCGTGACCGACTAGCTGTCGCTGTTCCATCTGCAGAGTTTGTTAAAGGCCGACTCAGAGATTTCCCGATGAGGGCGCATCTAAGTTTTCAAACAAACTCGCGTTTTTTTGCATATACATAATGCTTGTCCATATACAATCACTGTTAAAAATAACTAGCTCAAATCGAAGTCCTTCATATAGAAAATCACACCTTTGATATAAATTCCGGTCCGGAACTTTCGTATAACCGGTATCCTATGGCACTGTTCGGGTGTGCACAATGTTTACTGCATGACACGAAACCCCCGATTCATCTCTACTTTGGAATTAAGCCATTTAAGTAGTATCTTTAGTTCTAGAGATGACTATTTTTAATTACTACACGAAAAAAGATAATTTCAAATCTCTGATCAGCCTTTAATAGCTCCCTCCCTTTATCTTGTTTGGGCCTCCAAGTGTGGGATGGTCCTATAGTAGATTTTCAAAAATAAGTGAGAACCCATTAATAAATTTTAGGTCTGTCCATTCACCGTGAGAGGTAAGATGAAATATTCTTTAAGGGCCACAGCCGTAGAAAATTTATGGTACTCTACATGATATAGTAATGAAGCTATATAAAAGTAAATAAATGTTGACAAAAATACGTTGTTTCACATCTAAGATAGCTGGATGTTTCATACACCAGCAAATATTTCATTAAATTGTTGTTAATTGAACATAACTTATTTTTGAACTACAAAAATCATTCTTTATCACAGTACTGGAGAAATAATGCATTCTATATCAATGCACACTAACACAAACTAAGTTTGCCTAAAAATAATTGCCCTTCAGAAACCCACAATTAAATAATCCATCATTTTCACCCATTAATAACATCTTGGCTAGTGTTCTGAACATAGAAAAAGAAAACAATACCTCATTTTATTCTTAATTTTTAATTAATGCCATTTTTGTCATTTTGCAAGTATTTCTGAAAGATGAATCTTTGTTAATTAAAAGTAATTTCACAAACCAGTGCCAAAAAAGCAGTGTTATATTGTTTTAAAAGTTACAGAACATCAAAGTCAGCCATGAAACATCAAAATAGAAACCAATATTTTCCTGAGATTTTATAGAATATATTTCTGAAAGGAAAAATTACGATATCTCAGGAAGGTCAAGTTGTATGAAAGTCAAACAAGCACCCAAAAAAATTTTAAATGTATTTTATTGACATTGTAATGTAATACCAATAACTCAATTTCTGTCAGAGGTGGGCTAAGCCATTTTGCATATCAGCTCTTTAAGACTACAGTTGTTACACATGTTAGATGAGGTTGTTAAACATTCCAATACATACTTGACACATTTGTAAAGTACAGGCACTTTATTTCAAAATGTTTTACATACATGATTCAATGCAAATTTTGCATTTTGAAATAGATTTTCAATGAATCTTCATTAAGTTATCAGTTTTTGCAATGTAGTTTTATAAAAAAATATAGATATACTTTATACAATATTAAAAGTTTCTAAAATTAAAACAAACTCTATATAGACAAACTGTAATCGACTTTCTATGGTGATCCTTATTTTCAATTTTTTTCAAAATATACTAATAGAGACTTTTTCATATTACACTCGATGCACTGTACACATTTTTGATATACTTATGCCAACAATCTCAGCTTCTCTGATAACTTCAACACTTCACGTAAACAAACCTCAAACAAATCAAATCTAACACACTTTCCAGACAAACACTAGAAACACACCATATAATTATCACAAAGTGTGTTATACAGTGTGAGTCAAAAAAAAACCCTACATTCAGAATAACAAATAATTAAATAAATTATTTTGCTCAAATGTGTGCTGTGGTTTAAAAAGGGATAACAGCGCTTTCAGAAAAGTTTATTTGGTGTCATTTGGACTTTGGAGGAAGAAGTTATGCCTAGTTGTGAGAGACTTAAAATCCTGTTTGGCCGATTGTTACCAAAACAAGGATCATGCATCGTTTACATAGAGTACGTGGTCTTCAGCAGTGATTGGCTGAATAACCAAATTATTGTTAAAACAATAGAAGGTGGGAGAATTGAAGGATTATAAAATAATATCTCGGAGATTACAAAAGAAAATGCAGAATTTCCCAATAAGAAAGTCAAGATAGTTGGTGTAAGACCACAGTTTACTTTGGTTCAACAAGATTTCATGGTTTTATCCACAACGAAACTTGGGAGCCAAATTGAAACCCTAGAAGGTTTTGTATTTCACTTGAAGAAAACAGTGCGATATTGAATTTCAAGTTTTAATTCCAATTTATTACAGAAAACTTAAGCTTTAGTTCTTCTCGCAAATTATGGACGCTGAGTTTACTGTATTGTGCAAAATAATTACCTTAGAGATGTAAAACACAAATCTCTGAGCAGTTTCATTATGTTCATGAACTGAGACATTGATATGGAGTGATTTTCAATAACTGACTCTTTTTGATTGAACAATTTGTTGAAGATTTTTACTAATAATTATGTTCACATGCAGCAATAGAACCATTTTATTCCACTGAGATGTTTTTGTCGAAATGAAATCGATACCATCTGAAATTGCATGTATGAATTGTCTTTGCTATAATGTTTATGGTATACGTCGGTGTCAGTCTCTCCGCATTGTATGGCTAAAATCGGCAAACAGACTTTTTAGGTCTCTCCGCAAAATTGACATAGTTCTGAACCCTAAGTCCGAAAGACACAATAAAACTTTCTGACTGCCGTTTACCCTGTAACACCAAACCAAACATTGAAGCAAAAATAACGTTTAACCTTTGAAGAAAAATTCTTTCCTGAATGTAGGGTTTTTATTGACTCCACTGTATAGAACACAACTTGGAAGTTATGATCGCCAAAAAGACTCAATTCTAAACAGCGCTATCTGATTTGAAAAGCACTTGGCAAATATCATACATTTTAAACTTAATTATGTTTAGTAATGATGTCCGATTCTCTGTAGAAAGAACCATCCATCTTTACCAAACATGATTAGCTGTTAACCAGAGAAAACTAAATAAAGTAGGGTGGTGGTTAAGTTGGTCAACAGGTTGGGTTGTTAAACTAATTTTACACAAACGATGAAAATTAGCTATCATCTCACTAATCCCCTACTACATAACTGCACAAGATGGCATGTTTCTGCTATCTTATGAATATTAACCTTCAAAATGACAAAAGGCAGGCTTACAGGACCATTAAACAATGAAACGTTTTTTCTCCTGATTAACCTTGTTAAAATAATAAATGTTGTAAATTCCACTTACCAAATACAAGATTGTTGTTTTGTCTATCCAATATCGTGTCACATTGGATGGGCAATTCAATATTTTAAGTAGTGGATACTGGTGCCCACTACAACAAAATTATTTTATTGGACAGCCCATTCAATACAACATGACATTGGATAGACAAAACAACAAATCCTATCTTTTTATTGTCACTGATTTTGTTTTGATCACTGAAAATATTTCCCATTTTGATGATATCCAATACCATCTTATATCTGATGGATGGATAAAGCCTGCCCAATGAAAAAATTAAAAATATTTCTAAATGTGGAAATACTCTTATCAGAAGTCCATAGTTTCTGCATCACTAATGAAATGATTGCATATGAACTTACTCGTCATGACACATTCTATATAGCATCTAATATCTAATAGATGTACAAATACTTAGTGCTTTTACCTTTCTCGAGTAGGTAATGCCATTGTGTTACGTAGTGGTCGCAGGCATTAAATCACACATTTTGATTCAAAGCTCTGGATTAAACACATGCGTGTATAAAGGCGGTGCGAAAATGCGCACGCAAAACATCTCTCTGAATGCGTTGATGTCACCAACTCGAGGAAGGTAAACGGAGTATACACAGAATACTACTATAGGGCGACTCTCCCAATGTAATGCAATCCATGACAATATTTTGACATTGTCATGCATTGCACTCTTTTGGGTCACCCTGTACTAATTGTATGTTTAGCAAGAGGCAAATTAAACTTTTACAGGTGTTAACAAATTTGCTATGTTATGAACAATGTGTTTGCACTGATATGTATTTTTAAGTGTTTTATATTTCATATGAACTAAGTTGAGTATAGTACAACTTCTTGGCCATTTCAATGTACAATAATTACAATTGCTAGAAAACTAAGTTTTTAACAAGAATGCATCGTTAACCATTTAGTACATATTTATTTACACACACCAAGATGTAAAGAACACATCATTTGCATTCAATCACTTTCAAATCACAGCTGTTTGACCCCAAGCAAATTGTCTCTTATTTTTAGAGCAATTTTAAGCAATGGCGACACAATTTTGACAACTGATAAGTAGGGACATGCAAGAGCTAAAAAATCAGAAAAATCCATTGCAGGAATCTTGCCATATAGGCCTACATAGGTCATAATTTGTATGTTATAGCACCCTCTATATGCCTATTTCCCATAGAAAGACGTAAAACTAGATTTTCATTAAAAATCATATTTGCCCGCAATGAAATTTCACCAAATTTACACAGGATGTAGTTAGTGGAATAAATGCTCCAAATTAGTTGTCAAAAGTGTGTCGCCGTTGATATTTTTTGTTTTATTCTCGTTTTGTCATAATAAATGAGACTTTCAAACAGCTGTGAAATACTATACAACAAACATTCAGACTTGTAGTCAAGAGAGTCAGTGTGAGAGTGAGTGTGTGTGTGTGTGTGTGTGTGTTACTGTGTCTAGATCTGTGCAGTGGTGACGATATTGTGGACATTTGTGGATATTTATGATCTGTTTCATTTTCTTGCACATATTTCCAAATTTTGCTAACAGCTTGGCTACAAACCTGAATTTGTTAAATATTTGTTTCTTTCCAACAGTAACCTATAAGATACAAAAAAATACAAGTTCATTGAGGAACGAAATAGTAGTAATTGCTATGATATTGTCCTAGCAGTTTATGTGTAACTCTCGTCATCATCATCAGTACGAGGCTTAGCTGCACCCACAGCAGGAATACCACCTATGAGGCCTGATGCTGTGTTGAACAGATTGATTGGGGTTGAACCATCTGTGATCAGGGTTGACTTCAGACCCAGGGACTGCAGGAGTTTCACCTGGAATGACAAAGAGCAAAAAATGTCAGACTTTGCATTCTGGTCAAAGTTCACTTTTTTGTTATTAGCTAATCAGAACAAATATGCAAATGAACTCATTATTATGTGCATATACCGTCAAGAGTTTGCATGGGTAATACTTGAGTACATCACTACCCACATACCTAGTTGATATTAAAATTGGACTTTGCGTTCTAGTCAAGGTTCACCTTTTTTTTGGGTAAAATTATTTACGTGATACATACAACGACACACATACATCATACAACCAAATGCTAAGTGTGCTATGCTGGCGGCCCACAAAAAGGAATGGTATTTGATCTTAATCCCATATCCAATCCTACTTGGCAGTACCACTAATAAATGTAGATTGAAGTCCACCTTTTAATTGTAGACAAGTGGGCATATCTTACATAGCAGGGTCCAAATCAACCTGACTAACCTGATAACTACATTTGTACCATTAGGGTAATGCCATTAAGTGTCTAATATTTTATCTACAATGCTACTTTAAAGACCATAGGTTGATTATCAGGGATAATTTTAACCTGGTTTAGTTCTAGTCTTTTATACAGTCTATGTGACTCTGTATTTCAATGGTATAAAGCACACTTTAAATACTTATCTTTTGGCTATATATTCCAATAAAATTGACCACTCAAATTTTAGTGGTATCCCCAATAGGACTCTCTATATAGGTATGGGATTCAATACCATTCCCACCTTGTTTTTTTTTATATATTCCATCCAAAATTTAGTGCCATAATTTTTTCTGCAATTGGGGAGGAAGTCACTGATAACCTTTGGGAATAAGCAAATCTACAATCTGAGTCTCATACATGCTACAACTTTTAAAACTATGGTATCTTCTCATCTGGAGTACTGTTCTTGACAAGTTGGATGCCATAAAAAAAAACTGGGGCATGTTTCATCTCCAAGACTACAGATGGAACAGCAGTGTTTGTAATATGCTAACCAGACTGGAGTGGGTACCTATGCAGAATTGCCAAAGGGCTTCTAGATTGACCAATCCACACAAAGTCATCGATTGTCAGGTAGCCATTCTCACATTTCTGCCAGAGTAGACAATAATAAAACTCATAGAAGCAACTTACTTCCAATCATTTTCCCCATAACCATCAATGAATGGAATAAGCTGTTCAATTTAAGACAGTCAGCAATCAAACTGATTATTTTTTTTATCATGAATACACCCTAACCATCTATCTTGACTTCAAAAAGAGAAGTGTTGAGATTTTCCTTGCTATGAAATCTTAATCTGAATAAACTACCTACCTGCATCTCTGGTCCAGATGTGGCAATGGCCCTAATGGTGTCTGCTCCGATGGAGCTCACCATGCTCTTGAATTTCTGTGTCTCTATGTTGGACATCTCCTTGGCCTTGCTGATTTCCAGCTCATTCTGCTCACCAATGTACTTGGTCTCGGCCTCCCTGGCTCTTGTTAAACGTTCCAGTTCAGATTCCTGCAATACGACGATGGTAAAATTTTATGATCTGTTAGTGTTAATAACATGAGGGTGCATGTCTTGTGTCTGAAATGTTAGCTCTCATAATAATGGATTTAAAAATAATTCAGTTTTATTTGGTTTTTGGTAATGCATATTTTGATGAAACTATATATAAAGCTCAAAAGCATGTTATATAAATATTTTCCTTAAATCTGTAACAAGTTCTTCTCAAGCCTCAGTGCTACTACTTGCATGCCTGCCTTTGGACAAAAATATTAACATAAGATATTTGGTTCAATCCTTCACAGAAATTAGACAATAACAAAGACAACTTTAGAATCATACGCACTTGTTCTTGAATTCATAAGAAATCTGTATTTCATAATAGCTCTACAAATTTTGAGGGAAAATTGGGCTTAGAAATCAATTCTGTGATGGCAATTATGTCTTTTTGTAACTATGTGACAATAAACTTACAGCTTCAATCTTGCTGGCTTCAGACTTGAGCTTGGCCTGTTCCACAGCTGCTTCACCTTCAATACGGGCTGCCTCAGCACGAGACTGGGCCTCAGCCTTTGCCTGCCCAGTACTCTCAACAGCTGCACTGTTAGCCTGCAGTTCCAAGAGCTCTTTGCGAGCCTTCTCTGCTTCGGCTTCATCAAGGATTTTCTGGCGCTCCAGACGACCCTTGGCCTCCTGCTCCAAACGCTCTGCTTCGTGTCTGGTGATGATAGAGTAGAATTAAATTTGTGTTGGTAATGAAAACCTCAAAATATTTCATTTTATCTGTTATTATTGCTTAATTTTACTTTTGTAAACATTGAAAATGGATACTTACATGTACATTAGACTGTTACATGCTTTATGACAAACCTCTATACTAGAATTGTTCATGAGCTTGTGTATTTAGCTTTCAAATATCACACCATCTGTCTGATGGCTCCAGAAAAATATAGCAGTAAGGTACAGGTGACCTAGATGTATTGTTGTTGAGTTTGATCCAAATCCATAGAACAAGTACTACTATCTTGGAAGTTTACCAGTACTGGGGTCTCTTGATCTAGCACATACAGATAAAGTTTGGATGCAATATGTGTTACAGAAATGAGTTAGTGGAATATTGTTCACTGCTGGTTGCAGCAGACATTGGACATCAAAAAAGTGATCCTAATGTCCCCATTAGGGTGATGCAACCTGTATTGGGCTGCAGTTTATCACAACTGTAGTACCCCATAAGTATCCATCTTACCAGAAACAGCAACATTAACTAGCACCATTTTTACAAAAAAAAATCCTACCTAGCAGCAGCCTCTTGTGAATTGGTAGTGATCTCAATAGCCAGTTGCACAGACTTCTGCAGGGCATCACGAGTCCTCTGATCTACAGGCTCAACAGATTGGATATCAATGCTGGTGAACACCAGTTGTTTCTGTGGGAACAAGACCTGTCGCGCACCTTCAACTTATCGTCAGGCCGATCCTGATGCTCGTATAATTTTTGCTGAGTTCCTGTTGCAAGAGATATGGTAGGATTGCAGTCATGAAAATGAAAGCATAAACTTGTTATAAAAGGTACTTCATTTTGGATGAATGCATTAATTTATTGTTGGGTTTTTTTATGGTTTTTTCTCACCTTTTATCAGGGATGTAAGAGGGCATGAAAAACCTTAAAATTATATTAACTTTAGCTACAAGCGTCCGACAATGGGGCTTAAAACGGTTCGCCATGGTTTAAATAATTGTTTTCCTCCCAGTGGAAAGACATTTTTTTTTCCGTGGTTTTTTCCACTTGTGGAAGTAAACAGGTTTCTTCCAGTTTTCTTCCACTAAAGCGAAGAAACTAAAAACGTCATTTAAAATTTTTCTATTTTAAAGTCAATGACTTACACTTTTGGTTATATAGATCAGTGAATGAAATATAGTGAAATAATTTAAAATAACCATCCAGGGACCCCTCCTACCCCATGCAATTGCATAATTAAAACTCACTTGATTCACAGGCCTAAATATAACATATTACTGGAAGACTATTCAAAAACACATTATGTTTTATAAATCCACTATCTGAATCCTGATTTCCTTTCCAAGTTGACTGACACAATGCATTTCACACCTTCTGAAGAAGGAATGCCCCAAATACCATAATAACACCCCAAAGAGAAAGTGGGTCTCGCCCAAGTGTCCCCAGTTCACACCCTGTCGACCTTAGCTCTCCCTCAATTCGTTTTGGCTCAAGCCCGACACGGACGCGTGTACAGATCATGCTGTGGGGCGGCCCGGAAGTGGGAAGTCAACATTGGAAAGGAATCATGCTTCAGTTGATGATTTATAACACATAATTTGTTTTTGAATAATCATTACACTGACTGATTTCCTTTACACCACTGTTGACTGAAACATCTGCATTAACCCCCGTTGATTTATATTTTCAATCACACCAGACTAGCACACCTAGTCGGAGGTGGAGCTGATATTTCAGAAGAGCAGCCTAGGAGGCAGTCAAAGGTAGACCAAAAACGCCAGAGCCCACAAACACATGGAATCTAGACTCCTAAAAGTCAGGAAGCGAATAACTCACCTGCTATGGATACAACAAGTGGTAGTAAGATTGACCTCAGATTTAATAATGTGATTAAAAGACCCTGGCCAAAGTTTTTTGGAGGATGGCCAGAGCCGCAAATCCCACAGAGAAAAACCCCAAGCCTAAGGAATAAGCGAGAGGAAGAGCTCCGACAGACTGGAGTGCGACGTAGCCCTGGACAAGTCCTAGCCCCCGCGGCAAGGCGGAGAACCAGGCCTCACAGCCTTGCAACAACTGAGGATCCGGGAAGAACCAGAAGCGCACGGCGGACCCGCGTTTAGCTTTCAAAATATACACCAATCTGTCTGAGGGCTCCAGAAAAATATCGCAGTAATGTACAGGTGACCTAAGAGTATTGTTGTTGAGTTTGATCCAAATCCATAGAACAAGTACTTACTATCTTGGAAGTTTACCAGATACTGGGGTCTCTTGATTCTAGCACATTACAGATAATTTGGGAGTGCCGTGCAATATGTGTGACAGAAATGAGTTAGTGGAATATTGTTCACTGCTGGTTGCAGCAGGACATTGGACATCAAACAAAGTGATACGAATGTCCCCATTGGGTGATGCAACCGGTATGGGGCCTTGCAGGTTATCACAACTTGTAGTACCCAATAAGTATCCATCGTAACAGAAACAGCAACATTAACTAGCCCCATTTTTACAAAAAAAAAAATCCTACCTAGCAGCAGCTCTTGTGTGAATTGTAGTGAGTGATTCAATAGCCAGTTGCAACAGACCTTTCAGGGCATCACGAGTCCTCTGATCCTACAGGCTCAACAGATTGGATATCAATGCTGGTGAACAACAGTTGTTTGTGGGAACAAGAAACCGTCGCGCACCTTAAATTATCGTCAGCCGAATACGGATGCTCGGTAATTTTGGCTGAGTTCTGTTGCAAAAGAATATGGTAGATTGCAGCAATGAAATGAAAAGCAATAAACTTGTTATAAAAGGTACGAATTTTGGAATGAATGCATTAATTTATTGTGGGTTTTTTATTAGTTTTTCTCAACTTTATCAGGGAGTAAGAGGCATGAAAAACCTTAAAATTATATTGAATTAGGCTAAAAAGCTTCCCCAATGGGCTCTGAATGAAAATCCAGGTTTCGCCAGTTTCTTCCACAGGGGGAAAAAACATGTTTTTTTTCCGTGGTTTTTTCCACTGGAAGATAACAGTTTCTTCCAGTTTCTTAACTGGAAGCGGAGAAAAGAACTAAAAAAGTCATTTAAAATTTTCTATTTTAAAGTCAATGACTTACACTTGGTTATATATAATACAGTTGAATGAAATATCGTGAAATAATTTAAAATAACCATCCTAGGGACCCCCTAACTACCATGACAATTGCATAATTAAACTCAAATTGATTCACAAGGCCTACAATAAACTATTTACTGGAAGAAACTATTTCAAACAACACATTATGTTTTATAAATCATCTAAATGAAGCTGATTTCACTTCAATGTGATGAAACATATGCAATTTCCTTCTGAGAAGTGAATGCCCCAAATTTACCATAATAACACCCCTAAAAGAGAAATGTTCTCGGAACCAGTGACCCCAGTCACACACCCTGTCGACCTTAGCTCTCCCTCAATTCCGTTTTGGCTCAAGCCCAAACGGACGGTGTCCCTATTCATGCTGTGGGGAGGGCCTGGAAATGGGAAGTCAACATTGGAAAGGAAATCAGGCTTCAGTTAGAGATTATAAAACCATAAGGGGTTTGAATAAAGCATTACACTGAAACTGATTTTCCTTTACACCAATGGTGATGTAAAACATATGCATTAACCCCGTTGAATGAATATTTCACGCACACACCAGGACTAGCCACATAGTCGAGGGTGGAGCATGATATGTAAGAGAGAAGCCATAGGATGCAGTCAAATGTTGAACCAAAAACGCCAGAGCCCAAAAACACAGGGAATCTAGATTCCTTAAAAGTCAGGAAGCCAATAAACTCACCTAGATAGTGGAGTACACCAGGGGTGAGAGTAAGAGACTCAGACTTTATAATGTGATTTAAAAGACATGGCCAAAGTTTTTTGGAGGATGGCCAGAGCCACGAATCCCGCAGAGAAAAACCCAGGGCTAAGGAATAGGCGAGAGGAGAGCTCCGACAGAGACTGGAGTGCGTCGTTAGGCCATGGACAACGGGCCCGAAGCACGCCGCGGCAAAGGTGGAGAACAAGGCCTCACAGCATTGCGAACAACTGAGGATCCGAGGAGGAACCAAGAGAAGCGCAAGGCGGGACCCGCGTAAAGACGCGGGGCAAGAAGCCTAACCCCCAAAAACAGAGGAGCGGGCCCCATAGAGAGGGGGTCCGATCAGGCACACAGAAGAACCCCGCGGAGAGAGGCCCGGGGGAGATAAAGGTTGGGGGTTTTTGTTGACGAGACCGAGAAGGCTAACATAGGACCAGGGCCCCGTGGAGGGCTGAGAGAAAGTCCGACCCTGACCCGGGAGGAGGAAGCTACCAAGGAGAAGGAAATCTCCGGAGGATATCCAGCCGGGAAAAGGGACCCGAAAGGAGTAAAAGGCGAGGGCTAGAGGGACGCCGCACCCAAGGACGATTGGGTGGATTAGCCAAGAGACTCGCCCGATTAGAAACGTCAGACCCCAAGAGGGAACTAGCTTAGGTTCAGAAACGGACGCCTAGCAGGAGTCAATGGAACGGGGGGAACCAACGTCACCGACGGACGAACCGAACAAAAACCTAGCTGTGGTAGGCTGAGCAAGTTGACCGAAAAATCCAGAAAGCGGATGATGAAATAAACAGCCAACAAAAGCTCAAAATAAAGCGAAAAGTCCCACCTTTCAGACCGTCACAGTCAGGAGGTGGAGGGAAGACTTCAGGCCTCGACTCGGAGGTAGACCAGAACCACAGAGGAAAGAACGCGGAGACCTCCGCAATGCAGGGAGCCGCGGCACCAGACCCGGGCCAAACGAAAAGCAGTCAAAGGCTAGATTAATGATAAACTAGCACTTCCCCAGACGGGCCAGATCAAACCTGGCCCGGAAAAGTAGGCAAAGCGGGAAAACCACCGAGAAGGTTACCAGAGGGAGACCAGAGGTTAGCTCCGCAGAAACCCGAGCGAGCCTCGAGAGGCGACCCGCGCCGAGAGCTCACTAACTGCTCGGGGAAGCCCGAGCAGAAGTC
Organism: Ophioderma brevispina; assembly: GCA_023653785.1. Lineage (NCBI taxonomy): Eukaryota > Metazoa > Echinodermata > Ophiuroidea > Amphilepidida > Ophiodermatidae > Ophioderma > Ophioderma brevispina. The sequence continues at coordinate 44,089 of JAMKCH010085651.1, forward strand.
GAACCAGTGGCGACTGCAAGCAGCGGAGCGTGGTGACAAAGTCGTCGAAGGACAGAATGATCCAAACATGAGGCTTGGCCGAACGACGACTCGGTATCGAGAGGCAAACAAGTAGCTCTGCGTAGCGAACTCGGCCACGGGCATAAGGATGCCACGAGAAGAGGTCCGCGGGCGGCATAGCGGCTTCGACACAATATTCCAGAGGAGAAGGAAAGTGAAAGAGAGCCACCGGAGAGTTGCTACCCGAACGGGCGAGTTACCGATTAAGGATCACCCAAAGCCTCGAGAAAAAGGGAGTACGTAACAATCGTCAAACCACAAACTCGAGACGTAAGGGACAGGAAAGAATGACTCACAGCGGGGGTTAACGCCCCAGAGAGACATTTCCACACCGGAGCGAGAAGCTCCCAACCGATTTTAAAGTTCAGGTCACTTTGACCGACTAGGTTAGAGGGGATAAAAATCCCCAGTCGGAAGTGGGCAGACCACCATGTAAAGGGCTCCCAGGGTAGTAAAGACAGGAGCCACAGCAACCGAACGTGCCCCAAGGACCCCGAGGGTACTAAGGGGGGAAAAGCACAAGAACCAGTCGCAAGGCACGGCGGGACGACAAGACCATGCCAACTGCCAGGAACAACTGTGAAAACCGCCAGTGAAGGAGAGTTCGGAGAATTCACCAAGCAAGGGAATACCCAGCTAGGCAGCACAGTTGAGACAGAGGCGTGGCAAGAAACCCGCAAGTGAAGAGATCGAACACCGGAAGCCTGAAAACCGTGGAGGGGGAGGGGGGGAACCCCCTAAGACAGACCCCGACGAAGCGGGAGCACACCCTACTTTAGGCCCGGACGAGCCCCAACGCTAGGCCCGGACGAGCCCAAACGCTAGGCCGAAACAAGGCCTGACGCAAGCCCGTACGACGAGCCCCAAAAGGGGGGCATCGTCGCGCCGACCCAAAAACCCGTTCCAGGTCCCCCGAGGGAGACAGCGGATCCGGGGGCCAAAGGAATGGGCGAGAGCTGTCAAAGCCAGCCCCTAACTCCCGAACAACCTGAGAAGGGATCCCAGGGTCACGACACCGGAGCCCAACAGTGGCGGAGTCCAGGCGAAGTGAAGACCTGCAAGGGCTAGGAGCGTTAGGCCTGGGAGCGACGGGTAAGGTTATGCAAACAGAGCCGAACAACCAGCGCACAGACGAACCGAGCCCAGAGGGGGGAGAGGGCATCCACCTGGGTGGAAGCCAAGCCCAATGAGGGAACACGAGCATCAGCGTCAAGCTGAATAACCAAAGCCCGAGACCGGCAAGAGAAGGTAGGCCCGGAGGGCACCAGCCGCATGAGGCCGAGAGGGCCAGAGGCCCGCACAAAGTGGAGGGAAGAGGGCAAGAAGAACAGCCAAGGCGCAATGATCAGGTTCCCCATACGGGGTTAAGGCCAGGGAGAAGGACAATAGAGCCCCTAACCCCAGGCCTGAGCGGCCCGTAAGCCCCAGAGGGGCCACGCTAGACCCGCATAGGCATAGGCCTCATAAACCCCGAAGGGGGCAAGCGGGACTACAACAAGCAGCAGGGCATCAGCCCTAGGCCCGGCCGGCAAGGCCCCAGCACGTGAGTGGGTAAGAACCCAGGGCCAGCTACCCGAAGGGAGCTAAGGGTCTAAGTCGAGAACAAAGCTCGACGCTGGAATTTGAAAGCCCAAGGGCTAGGCCAAGGCGGAAGTCAAAGACAGGCCAAGGCTCTAGGCAACGACCTCCCAAAGGAGTCAGGGAGCCTAAAGACCCAAGACCAAGCATCAAGCCAAGGCCAGAAACACGTCTAGACCCCAAGGGGAACAGAGACTAACGCCGGACGGAAAACACGGTCACTAGGGGCCCGACTCGGAAGCGGGGCTAGGCCCCGCTGATCCTCAGGAGGGGAGCAGCGAAGCTGCATCATAGCCAGAGTCAAAGCTTCCCCGAGGGAGAAGCGGACCAGGTAGTAGCAGTAAGCCTAACATGCCAGAGCCTAAGAGCCAGGACAGCAAGGCCTAGATGGCCCAACGCCTAACTGGCAGAGACAGAGCGCCTTCAGCCCCGATGGTGCACATGGAACGGACCGGGCTAGCACACGAGGAGCTAGGCTACCGGGGCAGCAAACAGTCAGCCGCCAACGAAGGCACGACGGAAGCGCCGGCGACCCCTAGAGCTGAAAGCCCATGGGAGCCGGGCGCCGAGTGCATGAAGGCTAAGGTCCGGATCTAGACGAAGCTGCAAGCTGTAGCACGGCAGGATGGCGCCCCATGCCAAGGCCGAGGCGCGCTAGGCCCACCACAGGCAGTGGCAGGAGAACCCCCCGTAGGGGACCCTGATGTGAATCTAGAGCAACGTCAGAGAGTGACGCGGTATAACCCAAGGGACTACACAAGTGTGAGAGGGCTTCAACTAAGGGCAAGGCGACATGCCAGCCAGGGGTTAAGCCACTGAAGCTAGGCCGCCCACAAGGGGAGCCCTGCCAAAGTGCAGACTTGAGTAGATCCTAGAGAACCACCGAGACCTTACAGCATCCCTGAAAGGGATGCCCGACAGCCCAGGCGGCGCGACATCCCGCAGGGAGAAGATCGCGGCGCCGAGAGAGTTGAAGTCAACACCATGGAAGTGGGCAACAAACCCCGAGCAGCAGCCCCCGTAAGAGGGGGACCAGATGCTGTGGTTAAGCCCGGAAACTCCCGCCACGACGGCGGCTCACCGGTCACCCGGAAACAACGCCGTTGACGCGGATAAAGGGCCACTGGAAGAAGGAGGTGGGCCAGGAGTCGCCACCTGGCGGGAACGACACCAGGGGCCTCCACAGGGACCCAAGCCTCGACTGGCATAGGGCTGGGCAGCAGAGCCCGAGGCCGACTGCACCCAAACCCGACCCTGCCGAGGGTACAGGCCGAGAAGGCATGCGGTGTCGAACACCAAGTCCCAGGCAGTGAAGCCGAAAAAGGGTCGTGGACGGGTTTACACGCCTGCCCTGGCCCGGTACCCGGCTGTACCACCGCAGCTGGACCGGCCCCCAGAAGGGAGACCATCCGCTGCAGAAGCGGCGCAACTGCCCCGCACGAAAGCGGGTCAGAAGCAGCCCCGCCAGCACATGGTGCATCGGCTGGGCAGCGACGGCGGAGGCGCGAGAGTGACTTATGCCTGGAGGGGAGACTCCCGCGGCGGGCCCCGGTCAGAAAAGAACCTACCAGATGACCGCCCCAGAAGTCCAGCACGACTGGGTGGATAAGTCAGTACGGGATTGAAAGCGTACCGTGAACTGAGAAGGCAGGCTACGGCGGGTACTGAGTCCCGCGGGGGTAGGACACGAAGGCTGCCCCGTAGGAACGCCCAGGGAAGGGGCACCCACGGGTACACCACCATTAGGCGGACACGCCGATGGAAAGCAGTGCCGGCGGACAGCACTGCAACCACAAGGCAGGCGTCACCCGCATGAGAGGACGAGCCGACCTAGTCAGCTGGGACATCTGCGGAGGCCAGCCTAGCGGAGCACCGCTCGCTAGCAAAGCCCCGAAGGACCCGGAACAGCATGCGGCGTCAACGGAGGAGGCACTGCATGAATAGCCAGGCTAGAGATGCGAGGTGCAGCGAGCGTAGTCAACACTTGCGGCGTCCCGCAAAGGGAAGCCGAGGCCAAAGCCCCAGGGTTAGCCGAAACATACCCCCGAAGTAATGGCCACCGTAGTCGCGGGTAGAAGTGCCCGAAGACACGGGTACCGCAACCACGTTAAGTGTGGATAACAACGGCGCGGATCAACCCCGGCGCCAGCACACCATCACCTCTCACCACCGCCGGAATGGCCGCGGCCGCCAATCCCCGCAGGACCGCGATAGCTCTGCCCGGGGAAGCCCCTGGGGCTAGACCAGGCGAGCTAGCGGCAGATGATGCGGATGAGGAGGCGGCCAGAGCCACCTCCTAAGCGCTTCGCGAAAGTAGCCGAAGCTACCCCACATGGAAGAACCCAAAGCAGCAGCGGCTGCATTGGACGCACCCCGGACCGGAGCCCGAATACCACCCCCCCCTCCTGTGTAAGCAACACGAGCGGCCCGGTACCCATGTCAATGGTTCACCCCATTGAACATCCGACCGTCCAAGACAGAAAGAGGCGCACCGGTTGGTGCTGGGACACATAGCCTGTGATCGACACAAAGGGGATGAGGATCCCAATTCATCAGGGAATGGAAGACGGGCAGCGAACGCAATTATGCGCCGTGAATGACGGGGTGAGCGGGAGCTGGCTAGGATGGTAATAGCGTGCGTAAAAACCGTACGAAAAATAACAAGGCGTGCCGGGGGAGGACTCCGGTACGGCAAACGTCAAGACAAGAAACAAAATCGTAAATGACGTCCGAACGTAAAGGAAAATTTTTCAAACACAGTCTTGAAATATTTTATTAAGTATACCCAGCATATAATAAAATAACACCACACACATAAACCATGTAACTGTTAGCAAGCAAAACCGCTAACCAAATGACAGAGTAAAAACTCAAAATAGTCAAAGCAGTCAAAAGCAGCAACACGTGCGTCAATGGCTGCCTTTGTTTTACCTTTTCCCGCTACACAGACACATACCGCACGGGCGGCAAAAAAGGATACTAAAATAAGAGCTCTCGGACGGAGTAAAAGCCTCTGTTTATTCCGTCCGAAATGAGCGCTATAAATCAGTATTAAATACAGTATATATCCCGATAGATAGGCTAGTAGTAGGGCAGTATTCCGTATGAGACGACAATAGTCCAGTATCAAATACAGTTAATTTTGGCTGTAATATTTGCAGAGGGCGGTAACCCGCTCCGTTTTGAATAACAGCCAAAACGGATATTGAGGGAGAGCTAAGGTCGACAGGGTTGTTGTGACCTGGGGCACTGGTCGAGACCCTTTTCTCTTTTAGGGGTGGTATTAGGGTAATGTGGGGGCATCACTGCTCAGAGGGAAACTGCAGATGTTTCAGTCAAACAGTGGTGTAAAGGAATCAGTCAGTGAAATTGATTAGACACTTTTCACACCGAAGGCCAAGCAGGACTCATTGTAAAGACTTGAAAATCTTCACTTTCTTTTTAAACAAATGTTTTAGTTCTCCCCACTAAGCAATACACAGTTATGTATACACACAAATATTTAAAACAAAGCATAATAATGGTGTTACTTTTTGATTGTTTTAAAATTAACAAATTGGCCATACAGATTTTAAAAGCTTTTTTCATTGTTGCATCTAATCTACAAACTGTGATAGTATAAGGTGCACATGGAAATATTTGAAAAGGGAGTTAAAATTATCATCTGTATAATTTGATTGCAAGACAAATCAAAATGTGAACAAAATTTACTATAATTGCAAGGTAGACTAACTGTAAAACTTGTAAAGTAATTTTGAAAAAAAAAACAGATTGTCGGTTTTTTTTTTTTTTTTTTTAAAGTAACTAAAGTAGCTTGATGATTTTTTTTAAAGTAAAGTGCAAAGGCAGTATAGAATATGGTGTAGTTTTTGTAATTTAGTTGTTGGTATAATATTTTCTTCCAATTTTCGTCCAGTTTCTTTCCAATTCCTCCCCCCCCCAAGGGTTCTTCCGGAAAGGGGTTCTGAAAAACTGGAAGAAAACACCTTGTTTCAAGTTTCTACATTCTTCACAGAAGAACTAGGTTTCTCCGGAATTCTGAACCCGGACTGAAAATAAAATACTATTACAGAAATTTGGAGTAAAGTTAAGTCTTGAATTTCAGGCCATTACCCGAAAGAAAAACGTACATCCCTCTTTATTCCTAAATATATTTTAGGGTTTAAGCTCCAAACACAAATATCTTTTGCAATGATAGACCATGTCTTTATTGTTACAAAAAAACAAAAAAAACACAATGAAATAACAATGAGAAGACTCAGTACGTTTATTTGAAATTACACACTAAAGTTATGATAAGTAATTGGAAGACAACTCATACAATGTAGCATATCAAAACTCGAGGCACTTTTCAACAAACTGGCAACTGACATAGATTCACCCCAACCCTTTTTCTACCCTATCAGGTTCCCCCATAGCTGGTTGTGGGGGGGGGGGGGGGGGTCTTTCGTATCCAATAATTTTTTTTTTTAAAGATGTTCTTTGTGATTACTGTGGCAAGAATATAGGTGTAAAATGTCCCCCCCCACCCCGTAAAATGTCCATTTGTTTTAGACGACCAGAAAACCAAAATTTGGGTTTTAAAGGTCCCTTTTGACAAAATCTGCTCTCTGCTGAAAATAGCCCTGGCTACAGGCCCTGTACACTCTCTTACTCACCGTCAATTATTACTATCAAAACAGGAATATGCATGCTGGTAGTTTGCTAACAACTTGGTATCTACAAAATGGTATTCTCACCCTTGTGGAATCATCAAATGGACTTCCAGCCACAGCGCCTTCTGAGCGGGATGCGATGGCCCATGGCCAGGCATCACCAAACAAAGTTATGGTACACTGAAAAGCTTGGCGGCTTCTTTGGTGATCATCCTTGTTGGGGACTTCAAAATGCCCTGTTGGAAAAATAAAAATAATTTATATGATGGTAAACAATGGCAGACACTGTGCCAAAGGAAGACTGAATTAAATATTGTTGAAAACCTCTAAAAATAAACCAAAACAGGCGAACTCGTATTTACGCGATGCGTAAATATATCCCCGCCGCGAAATGTCGCGGATCACTAACCTGCAATAAATATAAATGCGACTACAACACCCCACCCCCCCCTCCCCAACACCCCGCAACAACAACACACCCCACCCCTCCCAACACCCCGCACCCCCCCCACCACCCCTCCCAACACCCCGCAACACCTTACCTACCGCCTCTCCAACACCCCACAACTCCCTAATACCCGCAACCCCAACACTCGTATCCCCCCTCCCGTACACACACCCCATCCCCGTACACACCCCACCCCATCCTCACACCACCCCCTCAACAAACCCCACCCCCAATTAACCCTTTAAAGTCTCCCCCTTCCCAACACCCCCCCTCAACACCCACTTCCCTCCCCACCCCCCGCTATAACCTACCCCTCCCTTCCCAACACCCCGCAACAACCCTCACCCCCCCTCCTCCCAACACCCCATAACACCCAACGCCCACCCCACCCACCCCCTCCCACACATGCACCACCCCCCACCATCCCCCACCCCCCTTCAACACCAAACCCCCTGCCGCCACACCCCAACCCCTCCCCAATACCCCCTCCCGGCATTACCCATCCACCTCCCAACACCCACTCCCCCTCCCCAACACCCCCCCCCTCCCCATGGCATAGTAGTCTCATGTAGCGAAGGACTTTTGCCTATCCGACGTAACGTTTCAGAGATACAGCAATTAAACGCATATGTTAATTAGCTCATTTGCATAACCTCAGCCGCACATATCACCTACTTTCAAATTGCAAATTGCCCCAATGATCGGCTTTCAGGCAGTGCAGGAATTTTGAGTATCTGATGTACCGTTTCATTCATTCAAATATATAGCAATTACGCTGATTTTTGCATATAATGAGCTAATTTGCATACTCAATTTTGCCGCGAAAAATACCCCAAAATCTAATCAGGCAGGTCCGAGAACTTTTTCAGCCACCGCTTCCTTCCTTCCCCCAAGTTACATCATCTTAACCCTTACGGACGAACGACGGACGGACGATGCGCATTTCATAGTCCCCCCCCCCCGTTCCGAACTCGTTCGGCGGGGACAATCGTTCGGCGGGGACAATTAAATGCCTTAACAAAAAAAAGAACCATTCACCCTTGAAAGGTTTGGCCAGAGCTAAAAACCACTTTTTTCAATCGGTTAAGACCTAACACATCAGAGGTCATTTTCAGACAACACGTCCCCAATGCAATGCAAGGCACAATTGAACGTGTCCCGGAAGTTCCACGGCAATTAAACGCAGCTTGTGCATTGGGTTGATCGTGTGATGTTTCCCTCCAGAGAAAAAAAGAGGTGTGAATGAAAGAGCATTGTAAGTAAGGGTCCAGAGCAATGGCCAGCAATGGTCTCATGGAGGGAAAACGTCCACAGCAACTAGAAGAGTTCGTATTTGGCCATCTCTTGAGGAGGAAGTGTCCTAGAGGCAATGCAAAGCAATGCCGATTGTTTCCACTTTACAGGTTACCAAATTGACTTGACACCACCTGCCAAATTTCAGAAGTCAACGTACCACTCACCGTTCGGGAAGACCCAGATGACTTGGGAAATATAGTGGCGGTGGGATCCAAAAATGCATTGAAATACTTGAAAAGCTTGAAGACACATCTCAATGGCAATCTCCAGCAGTCTCTACGACAATCTGCTGATGGGAAAGTGGCCCGTGGCAATGCACCGGTGTTGTGAGGGGGAAAACGGCGGCACCGCCCAACTCGCAGCTAGTGTTTTAAAAAGGGAAAATATCTCTCCTGACATCGGCAGCAAATTTGGCAACCTAGATAACTGATTGCTGATTTGTTGCGGTCTGGAATTTCTGATTGTTGGGTTAATCCATAAGTTTAACTTGAAAATTTTGTTTATTGCCCTTACATGATGCCTCGTTTCCTATTGCTCATGGCAGGGGCAGCTTCAGGGTATAAATAATCGAAGGGCAAAAATCGAGGGGGCGAAACATTACTGCTTAAAACAAAAACTTTTTTTTCATTTTTATAGGTAAAAACCCTCCCTTTTTTATGCATTTATTGCTTTAAAAAACCTGTTTTGCCTGAATTTTGCAACTTAGGGGGGCGGACGCCCCCACCCCCCTGGGTTCTGGGGGAGTTAGTGTACATACCAGTTGTAGGCCAACGTAGCTGTAGCTGGTGGTGAGCGATGTACTCGATTAGTAATAATGTCAGTACCAGAAATCGGGACCCAACAGTGAGGCACAGAGATTTGATACATGGGTCTTTAGGCGTCCACCAGACAAGCTCAGCTGGGTGAACTGTTCATCAGGACCAAGCATAACCAGCTAGGGACAAATACAATCTAAAGATTGAAAAAAAATATGAAGGCGGACACACCACATTAGAAGCAGCGTACAAATGCATTATCACAATGACAGTTGGCTTTATTAAAGGTGCGTGTTCCGAATCCGATCGTCTTTGGGACCCAATGATTTACATGGAAGTAGCATATCGATTTTGATATCAGAATGAAAGGCCGTATTTTTCTCATGTCAATCGAACTTTGAGCTCAAATTCATTTCATTCCCAAGATATAAACAAAAAAAACGCCGTTTTAGGGGTTAAACATCAACGTAGTTTTTAGCAACAGTATTGAATAGGGCTTGAGCATGCATTTACTGCGTCTTTCTACATCAAAACCGCAACTTTGTTTCCCACGGTACTTGATGGGGGTATGTGAAGTGTCAGGCACTCAATCAGTAGGAACACAATAACATAAATCGGCACGCACCTTAGTATGTGACAATAATAAGTGGATTCACTTTTTTAGTGAAAGGTAATTTCCTTATTCACCTGGCTTTCTTTCCTTATAATATAAATTTGTATTGCTGATGGCTGTGGTACTCTGGAAGGTATCACCTTTGGTTTATCTCTTGGCCTCACTCTGAAGAACCGCTTGTGATACGGTCACTTCTATCAGCCAAGGGATCCTTCGCGCTCTGCAGAATTTTTGACTCTCTACAGCAGGTGGAAGTTCCTTCTTCCAGAGTTCCTATCTTGGTTAAATGTAGTCTCCCCAGGGATCACGACTCTCACCTACAATGATTGAAAAGAGACAAATAACAAAGAGGAAACAATACTTATTTCTTGTAGATTATGTTCAAATAAATGGAATATATTTTAATATAAGTAGCAAGTGCACCAGTAGTCCACAGACCATTAGCAAGGTCATGCTGAACAGAATGTGCAAACGTAGAATCAAGCAGTTTGCTCTGAAGAACAAACCCAAAGTGAGGAGTATTAAGTTTAACGCAACTCACCCAATTGTGTTAAATAGTTCGTATTAAGATTAAAAACATAAACTCCTTTATAAAACTTACACCACAGTAAATTCTCGTCACAAACATTCAATTTTAAGATTACAACAATTGTAAATAGATAACATCAACAATGATGAACCAGATCATCACCCATCCATGTATAAAAGAGATAACCAATTGAATACCACTACACATAGAGAAAGAACACAGCTAAGATACATTGTTCCAAATTATAATTAAGGTATACACAGATACACTGATGACAAAGGTCATCACCCATCCATGTATCTAAGAAAAAGCTACACGACAGACTTACGACCAGTATTGAACATTAAGGCAATATTTTCACACATAAAGAGGTGATCTACATCTGTACAAATATAATTGATCTAAAAGTATGTTTTCATGTTAAGTGATACAGATTTAACACTACTATACAAGTAATATCAATAGCATAACAAGTTACATCTTTAATTAAACCCAAAAATCAATGAAAACCTATAAAGTAACTCGTTTGTTAGACAGCATCCCAAACCCTTCCTACTACATCAGGTAATTGAAGTACATGTAGGTCAAAGTAAAATCTGCATTTAAGGTTAGACACTTTGTGAAATTCATTCGATGTTGGTGATCTTGCCAACTTTACAAATATAACATAATCAACATGGACAATTGCTAATCAGATCTAATTCCTATCAATATCCCATCATGACCATTTAGCTTGTTATAGGATGCCAGTTCAAACAGCGAATAATAAGGAAGGGCAGACAATTGAGGTGACACCTCAACTAATAATGCATGTCATCATGTGGGCTGTAATAGTCAAAAACACGTTGGCCCGTATTCCAAAGGCGTTTTAGCGCGTTTAAGCTAGAGCCACGGTTATATGTGAGACTAAAACGTATCCTAAGTGAACGCAATTTCCAGAAAGGAGTTTAAAGTTAAACGTAATTTTAACCTCGCCAAAATGCGTACAAATTTAAACCAGGTACGGAAGTAGTTTACAGTGTTTTAGTGTGTGTGTTTCGTGAAGTGCCGGTCATGCAACTGTCCAGTTGACAAACACCAATGGGGAATATTCATTCTCGCCCAGTTCGTTGTTTGTTGTAGCCCCTGTAAACGCACGGAAAAGGAAACCATGATCAGCGTCCGAATTAACATGATTAAGGGAAAAAGTAGGGTTGTCCCACGGAAACCCGTTTGCAATTTTGTGGTTGCGCCAAAAATTTTGGTTGGCCGTATTTTGGAAACAATTTATGTATATACATTAAAAGTGAAATGTACGCTTTTGGCGGTCCTGCGCCAGTCTAAATTTTATGGTTGTTCGTCGGACAAACTGTAGTATCATTTTGGTGGTCGGCGCTCAATTTGGTGTCCAGGGCGACAGCCAACCGCTATTAGAAACAGCATTGATGACACTTTGTGCGCTCCACCTTAAAACACAATAGGGCCTTTAAATAACTCCAGTTACGTCTTTCTTTAAATAAAAACGGATGTTACTTGTTGTTTAAAGTTCCGTTAAGTAGCAAATGGTTTAAAATATTTTTTAACGCGTTGTTTAAAGCAATTTTAAATTCTACGGCGATTTAAGCTCTAAAACATTGGTTTTTAGCTAAAGTTTCTGGGAATCCGGCGTTGTATGTTTATAAATCATGAAAATGAGGCCTGCTTCCTTTCCAATTGTGACTGAAACATATGGCCATTTCCTCTTGAGAAGTGAAATGCCCAAAATACCAAATAACACCCCAAAAAGAAAATGGACGTTCCCTCCCAGTCGACCCCAGGTCACAACCTGTCGGCCATTGCTCCTCCTTAGCTCCGTTTTGGCCAAAGCCCACACTGGACAATGAACTATTATGTTGTGGGGCAGGGACGTGGGGGAAGTCAACATTGGAAAGGGAATCAGGCTCAGTTAAATGATTTTATAAAAAACAAAACATGTTTTTTGACTAATCTACAATGTGGAGCTGTTCCCTTTACACCAATGTTGAAACATATGCATTAACCCTACGTTGAATGAATATTTTCAATCAACACCAGACTCGATCCTACTAGTCGGATAGTGGAACATAATGTTTCGGAGAGCGGGTCACGGATGCAGCCAAAGGATGGGACGGACACTCCAAAACATAAAGACATATGATGGAGGGACATCCGGGATGACCATAAGTGAACACAAGATGTCACCTCACAGAGCGGACTGTGGAATACTCCGGGGGCGAGTGTCCATGGTCGGCAACTTAGGTATGTGGATTGTTTTGGTAGAATTAGTGCTGTTTCTGCAGAAGAGCCCTCACAAAGCTTTCTTGTGGCGCGTTTCTACTTTCTGTAGTACACGACGAAAAGTTGTGGGAGCCCTCCACGACATGCTTGGAAATTTCGGCGATTGACAAGATCCAGCGGTGGTAGGCCCACGAGGACGGAAGTTGATATTACGACAGAGTGAGTCGGGCCCGTGAGGGACCCGCCACCACACCGGAATCAGTAATGACAGCGGAAATCCATATGGTAGCGTCGATTTGACGGCGGTCGGGCGACAGAGGGGAGCGTGTTGTGAGAAACCAACCACCGTTCGAGCCCCGGAGAGAAAGCGGTTTTGGTTTTGGGTTTAGGTTACTCCAGGGCCCGCGAACCAGGGGGACACCACAGGCGATCCTCCCGCACCGACGTACTGTTGGCGATCCGGTGTAGGATAATGGTAGAGTGCCTAAAAGAAGATGTCTCATTCTTGGCCGAAGTCTGGCCTAAGAAACACTTAACCCTGTCCCGGGAGAACTCTGATGCCGAGATTGAGAATCGTTGTTGCTCTTCAGACGCATCGTCTCCAGAGCAGTGGACCAGGAGGCCGTCTTAGAGCTGACATGCTAAGCGAAGGCCTCATTCATCGGTTCCAAACGGCGGCTTAGTTACGTGTCTAAAGGATGTTAAGGTCCCAGGAGGACAACCTTCGCTGGTCGGAGGCTCGAGTTATATCATCCTCAGAAGGAGAGGAGGTCCTAATCGTTGCTGGTAGACCCGTCCTCAAACCCTCTGTGGATTGCAAGGATGGCGGCCTTGTAATTTCTAACGGTACTGGTCTCAAGAGGCCGCTATAGAAGCGTTCGGTGAGGAAATCGGCGATCTCGGCTACAGTTAAACCAAGCTCGAGTCGGAGGGACAAAGTCTTCGTCGCTCACAACACCGGAAATAGGTGTCCCAAAGGACGCTTACTGTAAGCGTCAAAGTGGGTCTCCTTCTTCCGGCGGATAATGAGCGAGGGCAGCACTCTGCGAAAGCCACATCTCGGATCGTTGCGGATAATGGCATGCAGTCAACGCTGATGTTATATCGATACGACTGCGTTCCCTCGTATGGAAGTGATATTGATCGGACGGAATGGTAGTCGTACGCGGCGGAGCCACTCAGCGATCTACCATTGGCCGGAACCAAAGGTGTTTTGGCCAGAAGGGAACGATGAGGATGACACCAGCAATTCCTCCCGCACCGATCTTCGACCACCACTCGGTGGAGAATCGGGAGGGATTGGGGGGAATGCGTAAGGCCGTTGTACCCCGAACCAGGTCTATGACAGAAGACGTCGACTGGCAAACGCTTCCCGGGTCGTGCGTCCTGAGAAATACAGAGGGAGTGGTGACTCAGCCTGAGGCAAACAGGTCGATCTGCGGAGTTTCGAATATTCGAAGATCGCCCAGGACTTTGCCGGTTCCAGTATCCATCCGAGGCCGTCGTCCTGTCGCGAGACAAATCGTCGGCGAGGGGAAGTTGACGGGGGCGCCAGGAATGTGGACAACGGACAGAGTGAGGGCCCGTCTCGACACACTTGAGACCAAAAAGAACGCATGGCATCGCGAAAGGTCGGGGATCGAAGTCCCGCCATTGCCTTGTGCTATTAAGCCACCACGTTGGAATTCGTCGTGGACAAGGACACTGGTGTTGGTCACCATGTCCAGAAGTGTTGCGAGCGTCTTATAGATTGCCACAATTCGAGACGATTGACATGGGCGCGTGCTCGGTCTGGGACAACGTCCCCGCAGACACTCAGATCTAGGGTAAAATACCCCCCAACCGACTTCGATGAGTCCGTTCGTGATTACGTGTCGACTGGACGCGTGGGGAAAGAATCCCGAGTCAAGGTTGGAGGCGAGATGACCACCATGTTCAGGTGTTCCGGATCACAGCGTGATGGGGATCAAACGGGAGGGTCTGGGTGCCGGATCGCTGTAATGTCCCGAGGGCAGTGAAGCAACCTTCATTGTAGGCGACAGTAGGTGGACAAGATAGAATGTGAGACTGGCCAAGCGGGAGAAAGCGAAGCCAGTCTCGAGCGGGGGCTCTGAGTGAGTTTGGCCATGGAGTCGCGGTTCGAATGACAACCTCCACCCGCTCGGCGGTCGGTTCTGCAATGCCGGGAGGAAGCAATGCAGCCGTGCACACCAGATACCCTAGGTCTGGGAGGGGGTCAAGGGACTTCTCAAAATGACGATAAAGCCAGCCTATGCACGACCTGGATTGTTCAACGGACCATCTCGGACGTTGCCAAAGGCGACGGTCCGTAGAGTAATTAGCCAGTCGTCCAGGTACCTGCAGAGGTTGACCCTGGCGCTGAGGTAGGCGCCCACTTCCCGGGTCAGAAACGTAAAGACCCTGGGAGAGGTGGTGGATGGAAAGCCCCAAAGGGGAGACAGTCCACTCGTACGATGGCCCTCGGCATTTGAAACTGAGCATGACGGTAGATTTGTAAAATGGTCCCGTGCAGGTAGGCGTCTTTCAGGTTAGGGAAGACGCCCAGCTACCTTAAGAAAAAGGACAGCGCAGGACCGACTCGAGAGGGGTTCAATCAGAACCTTTTGGGCTTGAAACTTGTTCAGCGGCGTCAGGTTCAGGATGAGACGCCAGTCTCCTGTTCTTTTGGGATCAGAATGAAGGTCGACCGAACCCTGTGTGAAGGGGGGGTCGAACGGGGAGACAGCGCCCTTCGCCGAAGGACCTTGATCCTTCGGCGGCACCCCCGGAAGAGGGGGTGGCCGGGGAGTAGGTCTCGGCCGGGAAGTAGGAGGGGGTACCGCAGTAAACCGATCTGGTACCCCCGTTCCACCACGCTCACCACCCAAGGTGCGGGAGATATGGCTGGCCATTCCCGCACACGTAAAGAGATTAAGCGGCCGCCCAACGGAGGTGGAGGGAATCCCTCCGAGGGAGAGAGGACCGCGGCCGCCGCGGCCCTCAGGCCTAGACCCTTTCCCCTCCCCAGGCCGCATGCTGTGGGAGGGGGAAGAGTTTAGGCTGGCCCGGGCTTCGAGAAGAAGCAGCGTGTGAGCGGTTCTTGGGTGGTGAAGGTGGCGCCCGGCTTCCCTGTTGGCGGAACGGCTAGAAGAAGAGCGGAGGAGAACGCTTCGCTTTTTCTTCTGGGCGAAGATCTCGGGAGGAGATCTTCACCTGGGCCCTCCTTGAGACAGACCTGTTCAGACTCCAAACCCGGTCCGCTTGAGGCAAAGAAGGAGTCCCCAAAATGTCCTCCGAAGAGAACTTCCCGGTCTACGCTTGGTCTTAGAGACCTCCGACGCAAGATCGGAGCTCAGGGTAGGCAGAGTGAAGCAGGCATTCTCGCGCCGGAGGAAACTCCAAAGGCGTTCCATGCCAAGCCATTGAAACCTCTTGTCTGCCTAGTCACCAGCGCAGCCAGGACCATACAGGCATCAAAGGTCTCCGGAGAAGCAGTCCAGCGGACCTGAGGTTGTGGGCGAGTACCATGGCGAAAGACTCGAGTCGCGTACCGGTAGACACTGCAGGTCAGCCAAGATGCCGCAATGATCTGCCCACTACGGGGAGTAAGCCAGGTGGGTTGCCTTCCCGACGGTATCTTGGCTGCCAAGTCAGGGTCCATGGCTGGAGTCCGCAAGAGTCGAAAGTCCGCAGGGATTTGGTGAAAGACTTCACCGAAAACCCTGCGGCCTTCTTCTGCGGCACTTAAACGGACCGCTACCATAGCAGACCAACGTCTGACGGAAGGGTCAACGCTTTTGAACACGTGTAGGTGGAAGTAATGAGAAGCCGAGATCCAGCTGTCCCACTTCCGCACCATGCTCAGGCCGGCAATTTGCACGCCGAGCTTGTCGGCCAGCCCGCGGGCACGGCAGGAGTGCACGCGTGGAGAGAGTCCACCTCAATCCCCTACGGAGACGGCTGACTGTCCGAGACGGGTGGAGATCAACAACCGACCAGGGTGAGATGCCTCGAGCGGAGTCTCATCACTGGCGCTCGTTTTCTGAAACCTCAGAAGTGAGGCCGGTAGAGTCCGAGAGGACGCGGAAGCCGAGTATGCAGGTTGAGGGGAGGGGTCGGTGTGTGAGCCATCCCTGGGCGGCAACACTAGGACCTCCCGGGGGGGACTAAGGGGCCCACTGGCGCTACGGCAGCCTGGGCCTGAAAGGCCCGGCTGAACCCAGCCGACCACGACGGGGGTGCGGCCGAGAGGCATGGGGTCGACACCCTAAGTCCCAGGTACGCTACCGGGGTAGGGAGGGACGCGGCCCTGCCCCGGTACCAGGCTGTGCCACCGCAGCACCGCCACTCTCAATGAAAGTGACATGTGCTGAGAAGCGGCAGCGGGGCGATAACACCGCTTGAAAAAGCGGCGCAGTCGCCACCCAGGACAGACCTGGTACAACGGCTGGGCAGCGACGGACATGGGAGGCGCGAAGTTGCCATAGCCCGGTGGGGCCCCCGTAAGCAGGAGCCCCGGTTGAAAAACCATACCGACTGATTCAGCCCCAGAAGTCCAGCGCGACTGGGGGGGTAGGCAACGTACGGGGGAGCAGTGTACAGGGAGGTCGGTGCGGCGGGTATTGGTATGAAGCCCCGGGGAGCAGCCATGGGTGAATGATCCGCAGGAGCGCCGGCGGCCGAGGCACCCACAGGGTGCCCCGCCACAGGCAGACCAACCATAGTAAAGGTAGGGGTACCCCGCATATGTCACCGCGGACGGTGTACCCGCATGAGAGGCGGGAGCTGACTGGGGTCAGCTGGGGCGGTCAACGGGGGCCACCTGGCGGACACCACACGCCACACCAAGCCGCTAGGGCCCGGCGCGATACGGGGTACAGGGATGGGGGGCAGCGCAGACGAGCTAGGCTAGTCATGCGAGGTGGAGTGGAAGCGTGTTGAGGACACACTGACGGAGCCCGTGAAGGGTCACCGGAGCCGTCTGCCCTTCAGGTCGGCTAAGGCCAAGAAACACGTGGTGACAGCTACGTAGTCGCCGGTCGGGGCGCCCGAAAGACGCCGGGATAACAACCACGCAGGCATGGCAACTAGCGGCGATGGTCGACCCCGGACACCCGGGGGACGGGGCAGTAACATCACACTCACCACCCAACTGGAGTCACGCCCGCCGCAACCCCTTGGGTATTGGCGGAGTGAACCGCGATAGCCTGCACCGGTTAAAGCCCAGAGGCTAAACCAGGCGAGCTAGAGGCCGGTATCTGCGTGCTTGACGGGCGAAACTCCGTGGGAGGCGGCCACGAGAAAACGTGTGAAGCAGCGAAGCTTGCCCCACTTCGGGAGCTCCTGCGCAGCCGGAGGCTGCCCGGAGAGAGAAGATCCCCGCGCACCGGACGAGCACCACCCCCCTTTTCCTAAGCGAAAGCAGAGAATCGGCTCAAATGGTAGTCGCCAGAGTGAGCGTCGGATAATCAATGCAGAAAGACATTACGGTCGGTTGCGGGAGCCTGGCCGCTGAAACGCAAAGAGGCTGGGATCAAAAAGAATGAATGAGGTGTGGGACACCGTGGCATGTACGCGACAAAAATAACGGATAGGGTTGGTGACGCCGAGCCAGATGCGCTTACCGCGTGTCAGAAACAGATAAGAAAAATTAACGGTGCCGTGGAGGACTCCCGAACGTAACGAAGAGGACTAAGAAAAACCGTTGGCCTAAGAGTCACAAACGGTTTTAAGAATAAAGAAATTTTTCCCAAGTCAGTTTCAACATCTGTTATTACATACACACAAGCATATATAAAATAAATGACACATACCATATAGAAACTGTTTTATGATGTAGAAACACACGAACAGACAGGCTCAAACCAAGCAAGGCATCCCAAAGCACGCAAAACAGTGTGGCATGGCGGCCTTTTGTTTACCCTTTCCCGCACAAATGATAACATGCCGCATGGGGTTAAAAAAAAGGGATAACAAACACAAAAGCTCTCCGCGGAGTATAAATCCAAGTGTCTTTTGCCGTCCAGAGTGATTTATTCCTTAGTATATAATCCTTATATATCAAAGGAGTGTGGTAGTTGTATTAGGAGTATCCGCAAGAGAAGCACGTCTTATATCAATATTAATTCCAAAGTTGAAAGTAGTATAGAGACCGCGATCGAACACGTCCGCTAGCACTGGCCAAACGGAACTGAGGAGGAGCAATGGCCGACAGGGTGTAACCTGGGGTCACTGGGAGGGACGGTCCATTTCTTTTTAGGGGTGTCATTTGTATTTTGGGGCATTTACAAGGGCGTCACGCTCTTGAGGCTAATGGCGGCCATCCAGCAATGCTGCCTTGCATTTGGGCAAGGTGCCCAATGCTAGGCCCACCGCGCGTACTGTGGATGCGTCAGGAATGGCATCCTGTCAATTATCTTTGTCTCCAATAATTTTAAATCCTCACACAGCAGTATTGCTGAGTGTGAGGTGAATCCGGCCACCCGCGCGTTTACGGGGACACAACCGGATTTAAAACTTTGGTCTAACTAACTAACTAACTTCACTTCTCAAGAAGGAAAATGTTCAGTCAACATTGGTGTAAAGGTAATCAGCTCAGTGTTATGATTTTACATTATACCCTTCACACCTACTTGTATCATGTGCATTATTCCATTAATGAATGAATTCAGTCTTCAAGAGTCTTACCTTTCCAGACTTGGTATCTCTGACATAGATACCCTCATTCTCATCTAGTGGGATAGCCTTCCTTTGTGACATCACCTCTACTTCTACAGGAGGTACATACTCCATTGGTCCTCTATTCATCCACTTGTCACCAGGCTGTCTGTCTTTGTCCTGTAAACGATAATATAATCAAATTAAATCATATCTGCACCACCTGGCAACTCACAAAACAAAAAATAAGGTTATGTGCCAGCTATAAACGGGAATACTTTTAACAAAGTGCACAATGACACCTTAAATGAGTCCGTATTTATCGACCATTTGGAGTTGTATTTGTTTTTATTGATGAATTTTAGCTATTTTTAGCAAAATGAAAGCACACAAGACACAGAATCCAGCACAACAGTGTTGCGAAGAATGCAAGATACACTTCTACCTATTTTGGTAAAAATATCAGGTGGAAATTGACTAATTACCAATTCACCAAAATGCATTAATCACACCAATGCCAAACACATGCGTTATCACTGTTTTCTTGCCGCCTGATTTTCACCATCTTGAATATGACATGCATGTGTACTTGCATTGATTTGATATCTTTAGACTGCATTGCAATGCACTCTGGTGATTTGGTAATCAGTCAATTATGTCTTTTGTGACAGTGTAAAAATTTACACACACACACACATCATGGGTGTCATTATATTTTCCAACTTTTCAATGGAATAAGTATTTTTCACACTAAAACTTAAAGCACTTACACCAATCAAAAATGACTAAAAATTTCACCCGTCCACAATATTGTGATGAATTTCATCGCAATGCACGAGATGAAACAGGGTCATGATGAACATCCCTCATGGCAAGGTTAAAAAGTTGCCACCTTTGACTTTATTTCATTAATTCCAACTTCAGAACTTTTGGCCTAATTAAAACAATGAAGCAGTTTCCCCCTTTTTAACAATTAAAAGTTTTTCTTTTTTCAGAAACAAGACATGTAGAGTTTTTCTTTTTTCAGAAACAAGACATGTAGAGATGCGTGTATTAAGTACTCACAGCATCTGTATCTTTGAAAGCTTCTTGCGCTCTGAGAATGAGACCTTCGTCTTCACCCATCACATACATATTCTGATACCTTTCTCAAGCTTCTCTCCTGGCTGAAGGAAGAATGATTTCTCACCCTGCATCAAGTAAAAAATATAAAGACAAGATTTAAGTGTGATCTCTCAGAGTGATATCCATGTGCTCACAGCCCCAAAATGACTTCCAACGATCACACAGAGTTCAAAACACAATATAATATTCAACCTAATTAGCATATACCACCATCCACCCATAACACTACTGTCAGTAGGTGTTAGTGCTGGGACGTGTAAACGTTTAAATGAACGGAAGGGGTCACTACACGTTTAGAAAATTCACTACACGTTTACACGTCAGCAAACCCTACTAACTTTTTTTTCAGTATTATTTTAATTGCTTAAGTCAAATTTTCACCAAAATTACCCGCCGTCAGTGAAAAGTAAAGTTAAAAAGTTCCAATGCTTCTTCTAGAAATAGTTTCCGACTTTTACGGAAACAGGGAAATCCCCCGTTTACCAAGTTCTTGTACATGAGTGGAGCGACTTCGGCATATACACCGCATAACACGGCCCCAATTACGCGGTGCTTCAATTACAGAGGGATCTACAAAAAGGTAAAATGACAGCGGTAATGGAAGCTCCCACAGTGATTCATCTGTTTCTGTTTCTTTGGGATATTCAACTACTTTATTTTGGATTAAAACATAACATAGGTAAGTACAAACAACATTTTATGGTTCAAGATGATATTTATGATCGAATGCAAAGCCGGGTAACCCGATTACGAACTATTTATGGTGCAAGAATTGCATTTGCGTGGAAGCGCCAAATTCGGCAGTCGTTAACTTGTTATGACCGGTTAAACGTTTAAACGAACGGAAATAAGACCGTGTAAACGGATAGGAAATTAAACGGTAACTCCCAGCTCTAGTAGGTGTCTGTGTAACTTTGCCATCAAAGTTAACAAGCAATTTGGTTTAATATATAGATGTGTGATTTATCTCCTAAAAACATAATTTTAGCAGCATGTGATTAAAGCCACTATCAGTGATTTGCTCAATCAGAAAATCAAATTATCAAAAATCAGATTTTTGCATGTCCGTAACAAGAATAGGTACCCTAACAATCCCTACAAGTGATAAGACTAAAAGCAACCTATTGCCTAATAAGGACAAAATCAGATATTTCAGTCATTACTGTCTGTACGGGCATTTGTTACAACGCGTAATTACATGAAAATTCATATCGTTGAATATTGCTGTTTTCTTCCTTTTCTATCAATTTTCTGTTGTAAAAATAGCTTATGTGAATTTCTACAAACTTATTATAATCACTTATAAGTTATCCTATAAATTTAAATATGAACTCTTTCGTGTGGATCACTGGTAGTAGCTTTAAGTTATATTGGAAATCTCCTCCTATAAATTATGTAATAAGAAAATATTGATATATATAATAAAAATTCTGATATCACAGGAAGTTTGTTTTGTGGCGACTTGTTTGAGTACTCCAGGGGTGTGACGAGTTTTGTGGAAAAATCCTGAATTGGTAAAAAATATCTGAAAAACAGCGTAAAATTGACCGAAAATGCTTAGAATATGGCTGATATTAAATAACGTTATGGGAAATTTTGGAAATAACAGCCTGCAAATCAGGAAAAATCCTGAAGAATCACACCCCTGGTACTCAATAACTAATAGAATTCTCTACTTAATGAGTTTCTTGTGCCAAGCGGGCTTGCATCAGTTCCGACAGGTCCAGGGATGACCACGTATGCCCGAATGTCAGGGTAGTGATGGGAATAACACCGACACTGAAACAAAGACACCAAAGAATAAGATCAAATCTTTAAGGTTGCAGAGGAGATGGATCATGGATTTCAAATAGGTTAACCAATACTGTGCAAATATAGCTCAGTGAAGTAGATAGAACGTTGTATGGAATAATCACCATTTGGCTTCCTGGGTTCTGTTATGTCAAATGTAACAGCATGTACTAAAGCTCATTCACCAGTCAACATAAGTTACAAAATTATTACCCTTCACACCTACTTGTATCATGTGCTTTTTCCGTTAAACCCTAACAGCACCAAAATCAATAGAACCAATGAGTAAGCTAGAAAAGACTAGGCCAAAAAATGTGAGGACGTCATCGTACCAACACCAATATGGCACGAAACGCTGGCCGGCCAGCGACGCCCTCGTGGCTTGCCATCCCTTCTCATGGGACTGGGATGCCGGAGGCCCCAGGTTCGAATCCCGCACGGGAGTTTATCTGCCTTTAGCTTCTATCCCTTCAGCTCTTCCCTTCATCTCTGGCTAGAAACCAAAAGGACATGTGGGTTAATGGAATCATGATACAAAATGTTAAGGTATGAAGGGTACAATGTAATTATGCTAACAGTCAAAAAATCTGTATTTTTTCTTTTTAAAGGGTACTATAGCCAATCATCAGCCGGCAGCCTCAACCCCTCCATTCACACCATCAAATCTGAGATTTTGGCAGGCTGAAAAATGTAGAATTCTAGAACCAATTCAAAATTTCCCTCTAAGGTGATATGACTTTGCCCTCTATGTATTTCCTTTACTTGAAGGGACAGGGAAATTTCCCTTCAAATTGTCCATAATTTTCCAGCACCCGGCTCCGAGGTCCCGTTTTTTCCAGGGGTGGATTTTGGTATTCATTAGAAACGCTGGTATTGTTCTCACATCTACAAAACATTTTTTTGGCTGAATCCTTTCCCATAACAATGCTACCTGCATGAAATATGAATTTTTAACAGATAATGGAAAAATATTTCACAGTAATACAATCTGTTGTAATGCACACAATTGCCGCTCACAATAAAATGGTATATATCGGATGCAATAGAAATTTTGGAAATACGGTATGATGGTAATGGCCCTTCCTATAAAACAGAGCAAATTTGTATGTTGTAATTCGGCTGGGCACTTACAAAATCAACAGAAGAAAAAATTACTGTTATTTCCTCAAATTTGTGTTCTAGATGCAAATATGCACAGGGACTTACAATATTCTAATATTGTGATTAGAAATGATCTCCTTACCTCTTCATACACATTTGGAATGTGAGCATCCGTATCATCCATTGTTATGAGCCATTCCTCACCGTTCTTCCTCACTGTTCCATGGTCATCCTTGAAGGTACGAATGGCACGCATGTGAAGCGCTTTCTGATAAAAAAAAAAACAATGAAAAGTTCAAGTAAAATTTAACATTTGCTCTACTGCTAATTATGCTTGTTTATTGCTTATGCTTACACATGGGTTGATCATTCACTAAAAATGTTTGAATTCCTTAGTATCCATAGGAACAATACAGATTAATCAGGATTATTCAGCATATTACCAACCAAATTTAATTCTCTCCCTGTGGATGTCGAGTGCACTTGACACACACATCAATTTTGGTGGGTTTTTTTGGTTAAAATTATTTCAAAATTATTTATTTTCATGGGCATATTCTAAGTCAGCCTAAAATGCATTGAAATCAGTCCAAACAAGCCCTAGTCTTTGTTTTGTTTGTTTTTTCAGATGGTTCCCCAAATGACCTGCAAATATTTGGCAAACCGTCTCAAATGTCACTGACTTATGTGTTATAACATATACACAATTGCAACATAATTGTTTGTCTCAAAGCTGCCACGCACATTTTAAAAAACGTGTGCGTTTATGATTGCCGAATCGTCGAAATTGTATTTTTTTCCTGTATTTTATTTTTTCATTTTTGAGAAGTGTGTGTCCGTCCAAAATGCGTCACATTAGCAATATTTAAATCATGGATATTGTGTTACCAGATTGAACAAGGCGAACTCGTATTTACGCGATGCGTAAAATATGTCCCCGCCGAATATCGCGATCACCAAGTGACAACTAAAACTGCACCAATCCACCCTTAATTTTGGCCACCACTAGCTCGCCAAAAATAAATTGAAATAAATGGTTACCTTTTGGTAAAATGTCTCAAGAAATCTTAAAATTCAT
>JAMKCH010085652.1:0-96741 GCA_023653785.1 Ophioderma brevispina
ATTTTTTTAGCTCTTAGTACCATAAAACAATAATGGTGTGGGAGGAACCTGGGTTGGTTTTAAGAGTGTCCGTAGGTGTTGCAGACTTTAAAAAGCATCAATAAAAAACTCAGACTTTTTGTATCCGCCAACAAGCTCGTGCGATCGTTGTAGAGCTTATCAATACTCCCCCAGTTTCGTGCAAGACTAGATTTATACGTCTAAAACCAGTGCTAAAAGAAACCCATTCGACGACAATACTCAACAAGCGCTGAATCATCGGATTAGCTAGCCATCCACTCACGAGCGATCCGATCGCTGACCACGAAGAAATTCGCAATTTTTTGAATGAGCAAGGACAACCCAAAAGACTGTCTGATGTTTACGAGCATCTCGTACAAAGACGTACCGAAAAGGCCTCAAACTCGCACGCTTAAAATCCAAGGGTTGAAGGTCTCTTAGCATCGTCAACCCTACGTATGAGGGATTTGAAGATGAAGAACCTCTTTTACCCTTGACTGAATAGATGAGAAAAAAGATCGAGAACTTCAATCGGAAATCGATGATTTTGACAATGCTATAGCGGAACAAGAAGCAAAAGTCAGAAATTCTCTTTCAAAGATTGCGTAGTTAGTTAGTCGAACAATTGAACACTTCATCAGAAGGAGAGGGGAAGGTCTACGTGATCGAGTCGGTGAGTTGTTCCGAGTGAGGGTGTCACGATAGCATCGATATTAACCGCGATAGGACTTGCTATTTCAACCATCGTGGCATCGATAATAGCAGCGACCAAGTCGACAGTATCATCCGTAACTCCTGCTCCAAAAACCAAAACCCCCAGTCCCACACCAGAATCCGACTCCGCCATCTTCAAAACCAGAGCGAAAACTTTAACAGAGTGGATCAAAGCACAGCTGCAAAAAATAGCAGATCTACTCCTGCTGAAGCTTGGAGATAAATTGCTAATCGCACTTCCCTCAATCATAGGTACTGTAGTGAGCTTCATTTTGAAAGCAGCTGTAGGGGCGGCTTTGGATTTCTCGCAGAACACCTCTGGATATTGATAGTAGGTGTTGGATACATTTTGTACGACTTTGTCAAGACTGAATACGGAAAAAGATCATCGAATAAAAAATAGAACCAAAAAAAAAGCCCTGATTGAAATTAAAATTTCAATAGGCCTTTTTTTATTGAATGATGATTTCACCGATTCCTGCTTGGAAAGTTTTATTTTCTGTCTCAAGATGGTAGACATACTTATCATTTGATTCAATGGACTCTATGGCATTGATCTCCTCATCAGGTTTCATGATTTTGTTGGTTTTCCTCAGGTAGAAACAGAAATGTGATAAGTATCTCATATCACACCACATTCTAACATTATAACCAAGGGATTTCGCTAAGAAATATAACGCAGCAGAACCGATTTGGCCTTTATTGTAAACTCACCCTTTTCTTTACCCGCTGTTTCTACCATCACCCATGTAGTATCCTAGCAAAAATGCATAGCGAATACTGTAAGAAGCATTCAAAATATAGTCAAGGAATCTTCTTTAAAAATTTTTCTTATCATAGAATAATGATCTGAACGTTTCAACGATTTCATGTAGGGGTCCTCTGGTAACAAGTTTAAAGCATCCTTTATGCTGGTGGTCAGCGTGAATCTTCCACCCATATCCAAGCACATCAAGACCCTCACTAGCTAACTCCAAAAATCTTCATTTGGTTTAAAATAAACCAGTAGTATCGTCGTGTACCCTTTTCCGTCTTTTCTTGGCGCCATACGTTGCAGAACATCCATCAGCATAACAAATGCGACGTGAAGGAAATGCAATTTTTTCCTCGTTCCGCTTGGTCTTCCGCTCAAAATCTTCATGAAGTTTTCTGTTAAAAACCCATGAAGATCATCCGACGGGGAACCGATTGTCATTTGTCTTTAGATCTTACAATCTTTCGCTTGGACTCGACTGCCCCAATTTGTCATCATTGGATGGTCTTCCGTCACGCAAACGCCTTCCAACAGGTGTCTTATCCTCAAAATATCTGACTGTCGTTCGTACCGTTGAACATTTAGTATTTTAGTCCATCCCAAATCAGACCAAACTTGGAGCCTCTGTATATCTGGTAGATCATCAATGGTTTCTGATCAAGATTCTGCTCATTAGCAATCTTTCAATAAAAGTGGAGAATCTTTGCCTTAACCCGTCCATGTTTATGTTTGTCATTGAAAACCTATTTTCTAAAATAAAAAATTTTTTTGTGGGCTTTGTTGTCGGATCTTATTTTATACGATTTTGTCAAGGACTGATATATGGAAAAAAAGAAGTAAATAAATAAAATTGAAGGAGTTGATGAAATTCGGAAAGGGAAAAAGAGAGACTGAAAGGCGGGAAAAGCGACTTTTAGAGGTGAGAGATGAATCGAAGATGAAAATGAAAACGTTAGAAAAATTGTACATGAAGAAACGACTAAAAATATGTTAAATATTGGGTAGGTTTTCCGCGGATAATAGTACGCATTTACACGATTTTTGATTTGGATTTTACATTAAATAAAAGAATAAGGAAAGGAAATGAGATTCAAGATTCAAACGTAAATATGATCGTCAACGGAATTATTCACTCAGCGAGTTCTTGGTGGACTCATCGTTGGAAATACTAGATTATGAAAAAACTTCTAAAAATGCAGCCTCCTATTTGGGGGAAAGGAAATTGATCTCGAGGATGATTGGAAAATTGTCACTAAGGTATTCTCAGCAACCATGTTCCGGAGAGTGGCTGGTCACTCAGGGATTCATTCCCACCCGTGGATATCAGTTCCCGGCAGTAAAAAAAAAACATCTAAAAAAAAAAATTTTAAAAATCCCCGACTGAATTTTATTCAGCGGGGATTTTTTTTTTTTACAGAGTAATTACCAATATTCTTCTCCATTTTCCATAATCTGACAATATTTTCATGTCTCCATCAGCACATATCTGACGATATTTTCATGTCCATTTTCAGCAGCCTCTTCTTATAGCCCTAAAAAAAATCTGTGGCACCCCATTCTTTCCAAAGTCTCACTATATTTTCACGTCCATTTTCAGCGCAGCAGCCGATAGCTCTCAAAACTGTGCAACCCCATTCTGTTGCATAGTCTCCTATATTTTATACCCCTAATGGCACAGCACTTAGCCATAGCCAGGATCAAAATCCTGTTGCATCCCCATTGCTTTACAGAGTCTCACTATATTTTCACAGACGCACTTAAACAGCTTCTGTCTTGCTTCTTCCATAGCTTCTTCAAATTCTGTTGCTTTTTCTCCCCATTCTTTCAGATTCTCACTATATTTTCCCCCCCATGACCCTACTGTCACCCTAGCAAAGCTTCATCAAAATCTGTTTGCTCCCCTTCTTTACAGAGTCTCACTATATTTTCAATGACCCCTAATGGCAGCCTCTATCATAGACCGATCAAACCTGGGCACCCCCATGCTTTTGCAATATCCTCACTATTTTTTCATGTCCATTCACAGCTTCTTCCATAGCCCAATCAAAATCTGTGGCAACCCCCCCACCCCATTCTTTGGCATAGTCTCACTATATTTTTCCATAACCCCTATGCAGCATTAGCCATAGCAGGATCAAAATCTGTTGCATCCCATCCTTTACAGGAGTCTCACTATATTTTTATGACCACTTATAACAGCATTCTCCATAGCTCATCACATCTGTTTGCTCCATTCTTTTCAGAGTCTCACTATATTTTCAGACCCATAATGGCAGCCTCTATCATAGCTTCATCAAAATCTGTGGCTCCCCATTCTTTGCAGAGTCTCCACTATAGTTTCATGACCCATCATGGCAGCCTCTATCATAGACCGATGCAAAAACTGTGGGCAACCCCATTCTTGCATAGTCTCACTATTTTTTCATGTTCCATTTTTCAGCAGCTTCTTCCATAGCCATATCAAAATCTGTGGCAACCACATTCTTTGAATAGTCTCCTATCTTTCAGTCCATTGTGAGCAGCTTGAGATATTCCTTCTTCAAGTCGTCTCGATAAATAAGCAATTTACGTACCGTGAAAGATTCATTATTTATGCAAGCGTCAACACCAACTTTTGTGATTCCTTTCCAATCTACATTAGGGTTTGCGGGAAATGATTGGGAAAAAAGTCCTTAAGTGGTTTTTTAAATTATGGTTTTTTTAAAACTGCATACCAGCTTGAGTTTGCAAATCCATTTTATTTATATATAAATATTATATTATTTTTTAAATCAATTTTTTTGATACGATGTTACGATGCACGACTTTATAAAAATAAAATTTATAAATCATTTTTTGATAAGAATGCACACTGTGCACGCGTTTGATTATACTTGATGGATTTGTACAGGGGGTTGGCCTGGAGTATGATTGACGAGGTTGTAGAGGGATTCATAGTGGTTTTACGGGATGGTGATGGGATTTTACAGGGGTTTCTATGTGGGGTTGTATGTGGTGGTAGGGGGGATCAGGGAGGGGATGTAGGGGGATTGCGGTGGGTTGTGGTAAAAACTACAGAAATCAAACAGTGAGCCAGAAGGCCTATATATACCCTTACTCCGCTTTTATAAAGGGTAGAACTATACCATTACGATATTGATAAGGACGGCAAAACATTCTAGCGATATTAAATGTGCAAACGAGAGATTTTATTTATTTATTTTACTTATTTATTACCAATTCAGAGGACCAACGACTCAGAGGTTATACCCAAAAACAGTGTAACCACTCTATAGGCGGGTATCCCTCGAACACTGACCAGGACCGCTTGGGACAATCAGGGGTGACCACCCTACTCTTCTCGAATACCTGTATAAGTATGACTATCTGTACATGGGATGTTCTCGTGATTTATTTGCCAAGTCAAAATTGAAAAATAAAACCAACGGGAAGAGCGGAAACTGCAATTTTAATCAATAGTTCTCATACAATTAAATCCAGAATTTAGTACCCTGTTAAATCCCTGCTAGTGGCCCTACCGGGGTTTGAACCGGGGACCTCCAGCACCAAAGGCAATATCCTAACCGTTGGGCCACGCTCTCCCTTCAGATGTCACTAACAATTCTCATTTCTGCACTAATATAACGCTTTCTTACAAATATCACCATGTGAAAGGCTTAAGCTGAGAAGTAATTCTTTGGTACAAAAATTGTGAAATTTCTAATTTACTATAGGAGCAAATACTATTTCAGTATGTTTATATGAATTAAGCAAATGAATCAGCTCCTTTTTTCACTTTCAAGGCATTTATGTAGCCAAATATAAGGTAAGAAATCTATTGGTTTCCGTTTTCTTAATTAATAATTATCTCAAATAACACAATATATGGATGTTCCAAATGATTGTGACGATTTCCCCCTGATGGCGGTGTAATAATAATTAGGCTACAGCGCAGTGAGCGACCATCGGGCCGGGAGTCTGGCTCTTTTAATGTCCATTTTTATTATTATAAATTCTCTCGGTGGCACTTTAAAACACAATTTAACTGGATTTATAAAAAATTCCCCTGTATTTTAGGCCCCCTTGCGATCATTAGTTTTGTATTACTATTAGTGTAATTGCGTTAGATGTATCTGTATATTTTTAATGGTACATTCGTTTTATTTCTTTTTTGAGAAGAAGTTGTATATGCAGTATTATCTCACCATTTCTTCCTGTGCATGCTTCTTCTGACCCTATTGATTCTTCTCTTGCTCCATGTTGCATGCAATAAGATTTTATTGTTATAAGGATAGTGCATGTTGTAAGGAGAAGTGAACCCGAGCGGTCAAGCTAATGATGATTTCCCTGCCGGAAAGTAGGAGACTTGCTAGAGAAACTCATTCACACACAGTATAAATTTCTACTCATTTTTAAATGCATGAATTGCGCCATAAATAAATGTAATCGTCTTATCATTATTTGATTCCAATTCAGAGTTATAATCATTCAACACAATGATTCAAATCACAGGTCCTTGATAATGTGATCTCAATGATTCCCAATTCAACTGAAGTTCAAAATTTAGGGAAATAATTTTTATACCGCAATTTGGCTCATAATAATAACACAAATACATACAATTGCATTGCTGAAAAAAATTCAAAAAGTTACTCCAGTATAAAATATAAAAGAAATAGAAATTTGTGTGACCATTTAACAAATTTACATTTTACAAACAAAATATATATCTTTTAAAGCTTAGCAAATATAAATATCTCACAATAACTCAAAATGTCATTAACAACCTTCTCAGCTCAAAATGATCACTGATAAATTCAGATTATATACTTGAAGAACAAGGTTTTTATGTATGAACAACTTTTCAGTCAATATTCCTAGCTTTCGGTTAAAAGCCAAGTTTTACGCTGAAACTCAATTTTCAGCTAAAAACAAAGCTTTCAGTTAACAAGTACGTTTTCAACCAAAAATTATTAAATTTATGACAAAAAATAGTTTAGGATTTGACCTTTTCCTGTTATGTGGTCGTGTTAATATAACCTATCAATGAACAGAGTTTTAGTTAAAAAAAAATCCAACGGCAAAATTGCTTTCGGGAGGGGGGTCCACATGAGCCATCTCCTTATACACCAAGGCCTTGTATACTTAAGTGTTAATAACACATCCAAAATTGTAGTTACGACCTTCTTACACGCAACATTATGCTCAGTGATTAAGATTTACAAAGACCAAAAGAATACGCATATATTTCAAGTAAAAAGATCAATATATTACGGAGTTATTATGCTAATTAGACCTGATTAGGCGTATAAACGACCTTCTTGCACTCAACGGAAAAACCATGTGTGTGGTTACACTACCTTAATTATCTAATTCTTAATTCTCACACAAACCTTGTCGCTGATTCAAAGTTAGTGCAAGTCCTTGACAGGCCAACAAGAGGAGAAAGTATTCTGGATAAAATAGTGATCAATTTTTCCATGTATTACAGTACACCGGTGTGAAAGCAGATATAGTCCGGTGGGAGCCATAGTCCGGGGCTCCATAGACGATAACGGAATAAAGCGTGAAACTAATGTTGCGTAAAGAGTCAACTGAATCGATTGCCCTATTGTTCACCATTGTTCCCGGACTATGAGTACGCCGGACAATGGTTACTTCTACACCGGCGGTGCTTGCGCCAATTGGTACTAGCGATCACAGGACTGTTCTGTGGACCTTTAAGGGCAGTACTTCCAAATTCAATAGAGTTCAAACGCGGAAGGTTTGTCCAATGAAAGACTCTGACATTCGTGATTCCGGAGCGTGGATACATGGACTGAGGTCACAACAGCGACTAATACTGTGGATAAAACTGACGCTATCAAACTTTGAAAGCGGCAATACATATGTTCTTTCCTCTACATTTGGTAAAACTGCACGAAAGAGATCGACCATTGATCACCCCAGCTGTTAAAGAACAGTTTTTTTTTTTTTTTTTTTTTAATTAGACCTGATTAGGCGTATAAACGACCTTCTTGCACTCAACGGAAAAACCATGTGTGTGGTTACACTACCTTAATTATCTAATTCTTAATTCTCACACAAACCTTGTCGCTGATTCAAAGTTTGTGCAAGTCCTTGACAGGCCAACAAGAGGAGAAAGTATTCTGGATAAAATAGTGACCAATTTTTCCATGTATTACAGTACACCGGCGGTGCTTGCGCCAATTGGTACTAGCGATCACAGGACTGTTCTGTGGACCTTTAAGGGCAGTACTTCCAAATTCAATAGAGTTCAAACGCGGAAGGTTTGTCCAATGAAAGACTCTGACATTCGTGATTCCGGAGCGTGGATACATGGACTGAGGTCACAACAGCGACTAATACTGTGGATAAAACTGACGCTATCAAACTTTGAAAGCGGCAATACATATGTTCTTTCCTCTACATTTGGTAAAACTGCACGAAAGAGATCGACCATTGATCACCCCAGCTGTTAAAGAACAGGCAAAAAGACTTCCATGAAGGCAACACACATGATTGGCGTATAATGTCATCGATGGGCTGGTATGCTCCATATCCAAGAGGGACCATATAACCCCGGCACTTAAAGAACTTCACTGGCTGCCCATAAGGGAAAGGATTCAATTTAAACTCTGTCTTTTTGTCTTTAAATGCATGAACAATATTGCTCCTGCTTATTTATCTAATCTGCTGTCGCCTTATGCTCCTCAAGGAACTCTGCGTTCTGCTCAAGACATTACCCGCCTTAATGTAACTAGAACAAACAATGTCGTAGAGCAAAGGTCTTTCACGTCGCTGGTCCACAGTCTTGGAACAATCTCTCTCGTACTATAAGAGACACTGACAATATCTCTCAATTTCGTTGTAATCTTAAGACTCACCTTTTTCCATGCTAATTTGTGGCTGTGTCATTTGCGCTATGATCTAGATGGAATAGCGCCATAAAAATGCTAATTGTTATGTTATGTTATGTTAAACCAACCTATTGGCCAGTGTTTGGTCAAGTCAAGTTGGTGGAAATGATGAGGCGATATTTAAAGAAGTACGTAAGATCTATTTTAAGTATTTTGCGATACTTTGCAAAACGACAATATCGCCAAACAGGTCGTTTTGTCAGTGTTACCGAAAATGCACATATGAAGTTTTTCTCTTAGAGGTCAAATGCACATTCGAGGTTTTCCTGCCCAACGACGATGTGTAACAAAGTCCAGAGCCAAGAATAATTTCTATCGGGATATAATTCAACGCCTCAAAAAATAGTATAAGCAAATTTGCGTTATGGCAAATATGGACAAAGCTGAATCGATTATAATACCAGCACCAGGAGTCATTTCCAGTGCACTTTAGAGCAGTAGCTGACAGTATCCCCCCAGCAATTTTGCATCATTTGCAATGAACAACTTCCACGAACATGTGGTGGCCCAACATAACTCGCAGTTTGTGGTGCAGCAACATGAGGTGTATAAGACACTGAACAAACTAAAAAGCGGGAAAGCCGGAGGTCCAGACGGCATACCAAGTAAGATCATCCGCGAGTTCTCATATGAGCTAAGCTTGCCGTTCACTGACATATTTTAAACCGATCATACCCTGAGGGTGTTGTCCCACCTCAATGGCGTAAGGCCATGGTTGTACCTATTCCCAAGAGTAAACCGGCAACATGGAACAATCTCCGTCCAATATCTTTAACTGACCATTTCGTGAAAGTAGCAGAGACGTTCATGTATCAGTGGCTCATGGAAGATCCATGACCTTATTGACTCAAATAAGTTCTGCAAACGCAAAGGAAATGCGACGACCCACTATCTTATTAAACTTTTGAACACTTTGCATAAACATACACACACGCTAAGTAGCTATAACACAGTGGTGGTCACAGACTTTAGTAAAGCATTGGATCGCATAGACCACAATGCACAAACCACAATCTTGGAGTTCGCCCGACCGTGATTTCGTGGTTCTGCAGTTTTCTTACAGAAAGACAACAATGTGTTCGGTACAAAGGCGCATTTTCTTCATGGATAACCTTGAACGGTAGTTTACCACAAGGCACACTCTTTGGTCCCAAAAGATTTCTTGTCATAAAAAAATAAAAAATAAATACAAGCATTTATATAGCGCTTTACACAACGTCCCAAAGCGCTTTACATTTATTCCGCTGTCACAAGGATATATCACATTTTCACATATTGAAACATCGGCAGCCAATTATAACGGCGCACAGTATGACTACCCCTAACAGCTCCCCATTTACACCTGGGTGAAGTGAGACACAACACGTTGGGCTCGACGGGGCTCGAACTCACAACCTAATGATCATGAGTCCTGTGCTTTTCCACTACACCACACGTGCTCCCTCATGATAAACTCTGCCCTCGTTGCAACTCTGATCAACTCTGCACTCCATTGCAAATAACTGTACTATTATATTGTTGACAACATGACGATCATTGAATCGTCAAGCAAACACCCTACCATCATTCAAGAACTGAATTTGCTTACTGGGTGCGAGGAGAACAAAATTAAATAAAATCCAACAAGTGCTCTTACATGACTTGTTAGTTTCCTTTCTAAAACACTCGCCAAATATTTCTTTGAAGCTTTGCAAAAAAGACGTAGCTCATATGAAACAGCTACTGCAAAAAGTCAATGGTAGACTGCATATGCTGAAATTGCTCAAAGGGTTTAACATGCCAACCAGTGATTTGGTCACCATTTAATTATATATGGGATATGTTAGACCGCTAACGGAATATTCAGCACCGGTGTGGCACTCAAGCATCACTGTTAAACAACAAAGTGATCTCGAGCGAGTCCAGAAGCGCGCATGTAAAATCATTCTGGGCAAAAGTTACACTATATACGACAACGCTCTTCAGATATGTGGTCTTACTGAATTAACTGAGAGAAGGATATACCTATGTATTCAATTTGTTAATTCGCTGATGAATTCCGACAAATTTCGTAAGTGGCTACCTCCCCTTCATGGCAGTAGTGCAATAGATATGCGATCAAGAAATGCTAACCATCTTAGTACTGAAAGTTTGCCAAAACAAACGGTATCACAAAGCCCAATACCACAACTTACCAAACTGTATAAGAACAATTGTTAAATTAAAATGTTAATATAGGTGCATCTAATAGTCGATAGGTGGTATTAAACGTGGTTGTAAATAGGCGGTGATTGAGAGGTGAGTGAGAGAGTGAGTGAGTACATGAGCGATGGGAATGAGTGAGTGAATGATGGGATGAAATGTGGAATTGTGAGTAGGACTTTTGAGTGATTGCTTTGGGGTGATTGAGCCAGTGGGAGGGTGAGTGTATGTGTAAAGATGAATGAGTTGGGGTGAGAAGGAGTTAGGAAGTAATTAGCTTGCAATTTAAATTAAAATATAGTGTGAAAGAAAGTAAAAAAAAAAGAAAGAGTTTTGGCATAAAAATAGTTAATGTGCAAGCGCCTATAAGCAGAAAAACATTTGAAAACCGGACACTCTCCACCACCTTATACAGAACATGAATTTAAAATTCAACAGTGGTTATATAAGATTGTCATACCGCGAGCTTAAGGTCCGTGACCTTTGTTACAGATCTCTGTCCAGTTAATTCTTCCCCAAGTCCTTTTCTACGACAGACGAACCTGGATATATACAAAAATCAAAATCGCAAATGTTTATTACAAATATTTTAAAGAAAGAAAAGTACCTCTTTAAACATACCCTAAACATCGTAAAAAACATGTTTAGCATGTACCTTAAAGAGAATGAGGACATTCCCAGAAGCGAGCGCCCTCAATGTTTTTTTTTCGAACCCGGGTTTGCCATATTTGAAGTGGGTAAGCCGACTACACCGTCTTTTGTAATGATATGATGCTTTAGGATTATAGTTCGTGCACGAATGAAAATCAAAGCATGATTTTCTGACGGAAGATCGATAGCAGGCAAGTTCAAACAACGTGTGCGGTTTTCTTTTGACCCTGTTTGTCCAATGACCTTCGGTAGTAGGTGGTCTACACCCGATCCAGTGCAATTTGACCAGAAATTCGTATATCTAACAAAAAATCTCTCTTTGTGACGATAAGGTTTATAAAACCTCCCTTGCCATTCTTGTGTACATGGAGTATATTATTAAAAAAAAAAAAAAAATACACAATACTCCCCCATATTAAGCTGTTCTCAATAGAGGATTAGACTTTTCTGCAACAAGTTCGCACAGTTTTAGTAAATTTCTAAAATTAATATAACGTTTTGGATTATTCTTGGATTAGAATTATGTGTGTAGGCATAATTTCCGATATAAGGAGCTCAGGATTTCACATGCTCAATATCAAACCGCTTTATTGTTTTGTGAGGTTTGTTTTCTTCTTGATCGGAAACCCGACCTGAACCATATAGATATCAAAAGTCGCTTTACTTAGACCAAAGCGTTTTATATACCTCAGTATCATAATTTCAAATTAAGATAAGAGCAATGCCGCTCGTGACGTTATTAATAGCGGCGTATCTACCCAATCAACTTGTTTGCCAATTGTCGGCAAAGATAAGTATAGGAGATTTCAAATTTTATTACTCTAAGCAGTCAGTGATCTTCGACTTATTAACGTAATTGCAGTCCATGTTTATATCATTGTGATGCATAGAGAGTTTATTGTTTAAATCTTGCACTCTCTGTGTTGCTAAAAGAAGGTTGGTGAGGTTTTAAGATTCATGTTTTACCAAACATCCAATAGTCTGAAAGCACGAAAAATCCTGAAAAGCAGAACCATACCGATGCAAATTTAATGGTGAAACACCTAAGTGGTGGTAATTTTATTCGCCACTCAATTTTTCTTCATAACTACAAAATTGCAACTACGATCTATCACAAAACGAAAACATTTCATTAAGAAAAAGGAATCACGAACCTACCTCGGATTTAACCAGCAGTACAGTATGAATATGAAAAGTCCTTGAAGAGTGTTGAAAATCCGAATAGTATTGGAACACTAAACAGCGTTAAACCGATTGCCAGAATTCCAAAGACCCAGGTAATGCCAAGAAGGGGCGTCAAAACTAACGTCCCCTTGATAGATGTCCTACCATAATAATTGATAACAAATATATTTAATATGTTAACAGATTCCATTATTTGGTGTCAAAAGAAGGCTAGGCAGTTTTATTGATGAAATCGCCGCCAGTGTGAAGAGTAGAAAGCAAGACGTAAGCTACGAACTACAAGGTTCTGTTCCTTTTGCTCCTTTTGAAATATGGGCGTTTCCCTCAAAACAATACAACTCAAAGACAGTTACATAAAGTGGGACCTTTAAGCAAATGTAATTTAAAAAAAAGTATTGTCCTCACATAAAACCCAAAATGTCCCCGTTAGAAAAGGTCTCCCTTATCGCAGAACCTACTTCGGATGAACAATAGGCCTTTGAATATGACCTTAGCCCCAAGTCGCAAAAATTGTTTTGAATGGTTTCTAGGCAAAATTGCATCACAACCAAGACTGGAATCAGCCAGATCAATTTTTTGCCAAGAAACCACCAAAACATTTTGTACAGAATCTTTTGCAAGGTCATATGGGCCTACACCGCAGGACTGGCTGGGTTTTTAAGAGAACGTAAATATTTTAAATACCGTAGATACACATGCATGGGTCTTTTTCAACTATTTTTAAAATTCCATTTTATACATCCTTAATTGCCATTTCCATCATTAAACACTCCCGTAAACCTCTCCTCACCCTTCTCTGCCCTTAACACAACGCGCGCGTACGTACCTTATTCCAGTCATGTCGTTGGCAGCATTGACTGCGTTAACAGATTGATAGAGGATGCGGTCCGATCACACAGAGAATTATCGTATTCACCTTAAGAAAAACCGGATTATATATTAATAACAGAAATAGGCAGTAAATTCACCCCCTGCACCTGTGACTCGTATATACTTTCTTTTCTGAGTGTATGCCAATAAAGTTTCTTTCTTTTTGCTAATACCTTTTTTTATCAATTCATCATATTGCTTATCGGTCGATATGGTAGTGGGTATTTCCCCGTGGAACCTTTTAACCCCACCCCAAATCACGAAACGCCGGTAGATTGAAATACAGCCCAGGTAAGCCGGTGTTGATTATATGTAACCGTCCATTGATCCACACCGTGCTACTGGAAATTCCTGGTATACTGGGGCGTATATCTGTAGACTGTGGTTGCATTGCGTATTTATAGAGTACAGGACAATACTACCCATTTTCAACAACCTCTTCTTTTCTGATATTGTACAGGGCAGTGTTAGTTGGGTCATTTGGGGCAATTCCGTGACCGTAGAGCGCAGAGCATCATTTCTCAGTGGATTTGTCTTCTATGAAGGCTAATGAACAAATTTAGCGGGAATGTCCCTCAAGAAAGTGAAGGGGGGGGGGATTCATAATACAGTGGTCAAAAATGAAATATGCTTGGATTGCTTTAAAAAGGTAACCAAAGCGTTCTTCTTGTTACAAGGATTAAAAAAAAGTATAGTTTACCTCGCTGTCCTCTCTCCACCCAGGAGTATAAATGGGTACCGGTGTCATAAACTACAGTGTCTGTGTGACTGAGTGTCCTACCACCCATCTGTCTATTGTGTTCTCCATTGAGTGCTGTATGCATCATTTGTTTCAGCACTGTACCCAAATGGCCTCGTCTACGAGTTTATGGTTTATTCCGTACATGTTGCTATGGTAGCTAGGACACTCTCTCATGGGGGACACTCAGTTTCTTTACACCGGCATATGCTGGGAATGCAAAACAGGGAGGAGTAGTGAACCCCCCACAGCAACATTACATATGAGGGAGTCTGGCCCAAACGCCAATGATAGAGAGATGAGCACTCCGCCTGCGGGCGCACCATTTGCATTTTTTACCGACCGGACACTTACTACAACGCGTAATTGAATGGAAAGTCATATCTTTGAAGACCGCCGTTTTCTTCCTTTTCTGGCAATTTTCCACTTGGAAAAAGTAACTTATGAGAGAATTATACAGACTTATCCTTCAATTTATGCATTTCCTGCAAATTTCAAATATTTTGACTCTTTCGGGTAAATCACTGATAGTGCCTTTAAAGATTTAATTTATGCAGTTGATATTGTTCTTGTGGCAGATTCATTTTGTGGTTTTAAGGAAACACTAGAAGTCGTGAAATGCTATGTGATACGGGATGAAGTTAACATAATAAGACTAATGATGGAAGTAATTGGGTAAAGTTTGAAAAGGGAAGCAATTTAAAGGGCATGGAATTGAAATCGTTACTCATTTCAAAAACTTGGTTTGATTTTACAACCGCTAATACTTTTACGGAAGCCACAAAAACACAATTTAAAAACCACACGGGCAAGGTTTGTGGCGTGGGAGAGCGCATGGAAAAGTGCCTAAGTGCCTAAGGTGTTTTCCACTCACGGTTGTGCCCCTAAGGTTGTTCATGGACCCTCCCCCCCACCCTCCAGGAAACAATTTTCCGGTGGAATTTTTCAATTAAACTCCTGCCACCTTTGAGTGCATAAGACAATCAAAGGTGCAATAATAAATGGTTCCGGTTAAATGAGGGGCAAATCATGGTTTTCCACAAAGCGTTAAAAATCGCTCAAAAGTAAACAATTAACATCTATTTAACACAAAACCTTACCATTTTGTACATGCTTGTAATTTTGTGGGGGCATCATATTTGCCATAGGTTGTACATCATATGGGCGCCGCAGCTCGCTCGTGATGAATGTCACTTCTTTCAGCACATAAAGGGTTAATAAGTTTTTTTTCTGATTATGAATTAATTTTGGTTTTCCTGCATATGACATACATAAGCAGAAAATATTTCTGGCAGGGGTGGTTCTGAATTTTTTTATTTTTAAAATCACACTCCCGTTGGTGCCTAAGGGGGAGGGGATCCTAGGGACCCAAGCTATTATCTCATTACGGGCGAGAAAGTAGGGGGAAACAAGATCTAGCCCATAAAATGGAATGGACGGGTTGCCTTCTGCGCCCCTACATCGGAAACTAACACTTAAATAACGTCAAAACTAAATACTATTTTTAAATCGTATATCATCATCTCCCCCAATAATTTGCAACGTTTTTTTTTTTTATCCCAAATCGGACGCAACTTTAAAATTTGACCCCTGTACAACCTGTAAATTAACCCTGTTTTTAGCCTATACTCTGAAACTTTAGGGTGTACATATTACGAACCGTACCTTTTCTGACTCCCTATGGTTTAGCCACATAACGTGGTTCACTTTCACATTAGATCATTAACCATTTGGATCCCCGGCACATCTTTGTCGTGCCTCTTCTCTTAATGCCACCATTTTCAGCACCTAGAATCACGTTTTCAGGGCTTCCCTTTCGGTTGTCCAACATATTAATCACTCGAACCTTTTGGACTTGAGATGTTTTACAAATGTCTGCTAGCTCCCGTTTTATATTGGGTTACTCCAGAAATCACGACTGCCGCCGGACCGGTGAATGCCCATTCAGTCCATTATCTGGATTTAGCCAGCAGGCTATAGCATAACACAAGTGATCCATGTGTAATGCAACCCAAATAAATAAAAAAAAAAAAAAATAAATAAATAAATAAATAAATAAATAATAAATAAATAAATAAATAAATAAATAACATAATAACATAATAAAATCAATAATAAATAAATATTGAGTTTTAGGTCCCAAGTTTAACGAAAGCTTTGGGCATTTCAGCCCACTGAAGCAAAGTTCGCTAGGTAAGACAGGCCAAGATTAAGCCTATAGACCAGTTTTCCAGGGGCGGATCCAGGCTGAAACAACGTCAAAAATTTTACTCGGGGTGGCTTAAAGGCTGAAACTTGTCCAAAATGGGCTGATTTTGCACGATTTTGCAGAATTACCGGGAGGCGCGCGCCCCCTCCCTAGATCCGCGCCTGAGTTAACATCCTGCGTCACTTCTTTTGTTGCCTGCGAATCTTTATGGCCCATAGTTTTAGGATTTATTCTGGTGGTGCAGATTTTTTCAAAAGTGGACCTTTTTCCCAAAATGTGGACCTTTTCACAATAGAAGGAGTGTAAATTTGTCAAAAAGGGACCTTTTTACCCAAATTGTGCCCTTTTGTGACCCCTGGCTACGGTCCTGCCCATAGTATTAAAACTCTAACAGATACAATTGCCCAGTGTGTAACAGTCAGGTCGACCTATTTCAAGATACCAGGCCCTAAAATGTTTACAAACATTGCTGTTAACTGGTTTATAGTTTTCAGTAGCTCTAACACCCTGAAGTTCTTCCTTGTGGATTTTCGTCCTGTAAAAACGCACCATCTATAACATAAACTGCAAGGTAATATCCAGTGTGCGGTATAAATTTTGTTGATGAAATTAAGGTTAAAACCTGCCAGTAAGTCATTGCATAACTTAATTTTATGGATACAGCTTTTTCATAAAGTACACAGAGGACCTGATACGATATTACTATTTTTCTTAGTTAGCCAAAGGTATAGATACTATGTTTCCTTTGGATGATAGAGCTGCAAATGAATTGAATTATTGAATTAATATAGCATTCACAAATGCCTCACTTTACCTTTTTTCAGAGGCGTAGTCGTTGAATGTGATTCCTGCACAAATGATGACAATTGCCGCAGGAAGTCCCCATCCAATCCCTAAGTACATCGGTAATCGATTTCTCTCTGCGCCATAAACTTTCACAATCTTATAATACAGGTTAATGCCTTCAACCATCATCCATCCAAATACAGACAGAAACAAGTAATGAAGCACCATGGCGATCACGTTACAGATTATCTGTTGATGTAACAAAAGAGCAAATACTGATTTCACTATACCTGGAAACCTGGCTAGAAGTAGCCCAGATTCAGTGGGTGCATTGTTTTAGCACAGTGAAGCTGAACCACTGCTTAAGTTAGGGAGACATAGGACATTCTTGCCGGAACCTGCCCTTGATTTTTAGACATAATGTCTCAATGTCTTAATGTTTTTTCAATGAAACTGTAACCTGATATCGTCTGGTCTGCCCACAAAATTGTGCTGGCTGCATGTCACAACCGGTCAATCTTTATCGCTAAAATCATTGGTGTGCGAGACCCAGGAAATTGCCTAGCAGGGGTCCAGGCAAAGGGTTAAACAGTTGTACCTACACGTGGACTAAAGGTCCCCTTTCATAACATGTGTTATTGTGTGTCGGCGTGGCGTCAACGAGAATAAAAATAGCCCCGCGTTCCGTGTCTTTATCCGGGTTATAACATGCTTTAAGTTCTGATTTACACTCTGTATTTGAAACTCGTGCTTTTCTACGACGGACAACTACTTCTAACATTTTTAAATGAATGAAAAGTTTTGAAAGCTAAATGAAAAGTGTTTGAAAGCTAAATACAGTTGGATCAGTAATTCTCTGAAGTGCCTTTACACAATCAGTTTGTTGGATCTGAATCTTTTCTTCCTATCCTCAAATGTTTGAAGGAATATTGTGAGATTTTAGGAAGTGATCGAAAAAACTTATTGTTTAGCTGATACTGGATGCTGCATGTCCAAATTAAATACTGGTCAGCGTACCTTCGTTTTCCTGTAGACGGTGAACGATAAAGTAAAACTTCTTCACTAGAATATCGAGGAAGTTATTCTCCTGTTTACAAGCAAATATAATGAAATATTTGTCGAAGATTTTTTTTTTAAATGAGCCAAGAAAGACTTTAACAAGTCCTAATCGACAACACAGATAACTCACAATGTGCCGTTCAAATAACGCTTTAAGACAGGGGGTTTGGAGAAGTCAGAAGTGCTTCTGTTCAGAGGACCCATGAATTGGTTGGACACGGAAGCGAGATGTGAGACCCAATCGTTAGGCCATTAAAACGAACAGAAAATATGAAGTTGCGATGTGGAGAGAGGTCTTGTCCATAATGATCTCGATGGATTTCTTCATTGGATTACATACGGATTGTCGATTCCTACCCAATCCAATTACGCGGTACATTTGCCATGAATTAGCTTAAAACTTGAACTTATAATCTTCTCAAATATTATAAATAAAACTACATGAGAATGGTGAAATTTTATTTTTATAGTACATTCCCCCTTTAAAGACGGGGGCTTCAATTGTCCCCTAGTGCTGTCTTAAGCGTGTTTGGTTTATCTTCCGGTCTATATTTTTTTTTTTCAAATGGAACGTCCTTTCATATCCCATGAACTCCGACCAAGGTTTATTACCTGTAGAACTCCGCACCTGTGATGTTCCACCACACCAATTTTTGTCAACTGGATGATAAAGGTGTTTGGGAAATTGGATACGTATTTTGTCACCAGGCCCGTACGCATGGCCACAAAATGGGCAAAAGGTCCAATTTTTTTTTTTTTCCCCTTTGCTAAAAAGGTCAAAACAAAGGTTCAAGTTCAAAAAAAAATTTTAAATGCGGGTTAGATCCCTTTTAAACCAAAAAATCCACTTTTTTGCCGAAATCCCGCACCCCCCCCCCCCCCAATCAATCCTGCGTACGGCCCTTGGTCACTTAATCTCCTTTAATGTTTACCTTATTTTTGTGTCTTTCGATCGCTATTAAAAAATGTCACTCTGCGAGTACCATGATATTGGCTAAGTTGAGGTGGATCTGATTACGCTCCGGATGTCCGAAGGGATCTAAATTTTAACAGAACTGTATATAAATGACAGAGAAACTTAGTCGATTTTGTTTTACCTGTAATACTATAAAGCAGATAGGAAATATTGTTCCGAAAAAAGAGCCTATACAATAAACTGTTTTGCAAAGGATTCTTAGTAGCACCAAGGGTTTAACATCTACTCCTGTCAAAACTGAGTGCGATTTACATGGGGATGTTATTGTTTGTTACAAAGTATCAATTGCTTTACGTATCTAGAGGTGCTTTCGTGGTAACCTTTGCATATTTTTCAACTAAACTATGGAAAGAGCGGAAAATCCTTCTATTTAATCTATTTAGATATCTACTCTCTAAATTTCTAGATTAAATCTGAATTTAGATTCAATTTTTTAATCTACTAGATATATTTCAATCTATTTTTGATTAAATTTTTAATCTAAACTTGGATTTGTCCTTAATAGCAACCCAATTAAAATTAATTTAATCTAGAATTTTAGAGAGTACCCCCTCCAGCGGCCATGGAGAGAACATATCACCAACTGTCGACCCCTCCCCCCCCCAAAAATTTACAAACATTGCCATTTGAGGACAAAATTCACGTATGTGGATGATTTTTTTGCTACCTCAACATTCGCTTTCCTTTTCCCATGCCCCCAGAAACCACCCGGCGCCGCCTCTTGGGATGTCGTAAAGCCCTTAGATACGACCCTAAGATTTGTGTATCGAAGGATATTGCGAAAGAAACTGCGCGCTCCGCCTAATCATGGGTCCTACGGTAAATAATATCACGTGAAACTCGCAATAATCGTCACAACTAAAAGTAAATTGTTGACATGAGGTTCTGGCCTATACATTACAAGATAACATGAGCACTATCTTAAATGATTATGTTCTAAACCTATATCGATCGGCGGGCGTGCCTTTTGCACTAATGCAAGCAACGTTCCCATTAAAAGATTACACTCCATTAAACATAAATTTAACAACTTCCTAAAGTTCGGAACACAATGAGTTATAATTAATGACAACGATAGTATTGAGCCAATACTTTTGTCAATACTCAAGAATCTCTTGGTGCGATTTTGTCATCTAAATATAAACGAAATTCAACATACTTCTTAGGAAACGAAGATAGACACATAGAAAGCAAAAGGCCACTTTTTCGATCTATGCAAGCTTTTGGTGGTCAAACGATTGAAACTCATGTTAAAGTTCGATATTGTCATCTACTCTACCATTAGCATTATTAGAGTGTCCAACAATTTTACTGCATTTGATGATGTGGACAAACGTTTTCAAAATGTACAACAAGAAAGGGCAACATTTTGCAGGCAAACCCTAAAAACTTACATTTCATCATCCACTTCCATTGAAACAAACCAATATAACTACAAGTTTCCTCGTACGTACGGCATTTTTATTTTAATCTACTAAAAAACATACACACTGAACATCTCTTAATCTTAACCAAATTGGATTTCAGTTATGGCAGCAGATAGCAAACTTGTTTACTGTTTTTAATGACAAGATACGTATGGGTCATCTTCCTTTGTTTTTGATACAACCTCTGGTTGAGTAGTCGCTTTGATATCAATTGAAGATCGAAAATTAAAAAGCAAAATATGCTGGCACTTAACGCACCTTCTACTGCTCACGTGCCATGTTAATTTATATCTAGGGTTTATTATACAAATGGAGATGGTGATACAAAGTACGACTCCGTCAAAATACTGGAACTTAAAAACTTTTTGAGCCCGAATTATAAAATAATACA
Organism: Ophioderma brevispina; assembly: GCA_023653785.1. Lineage (NCBI taxonomy): Eukaryota > Metazoa > Echinodermata > Ophiuroidea > Amphilepidida > Ophiodermatidae > Ophioderma > Ophioderma brevispina. The sequence continues at coordinate 20,842 of JAMKCH010085652.1, forward strand.
AACACGTCTCAAATAAAATGCGAAATAGGTGGGGCTCGAGAACCTTCCAAACCTTTTTTGAGCCCAAGTAAAAATAATACCAACAGGTCCCTCAAATAAATGAGAATAGTGGGGCTCAAACACCCTTCAAACTTTTTGATCCCCAAGTATAAAATAATACAAACAGGTCTCAAATAAGGAGAATCGGTTCGGGCGCAAAAACCTTAACCTTGCAAACTTTTGGGAGCCCCAAGTATAAATGAATACAACCAGGTCAAATACTGAAAAATAGGAGGTCGGGATCAAAAACCCTTCCAACTTTTTGAGCCCCGATATAAAAGAATACAAACAGGTCTCAATAAATGAAAATAGGTCGGTGGCTCAAAAACCTTCCAAACTTTTTGATCCCCAAGTATACAAGAATACCAACCGGTCTCAAATAAATGGAGATATATGTGGGGCTCAAGAACCTTCCAAACTTTTTGAGCCCAAGTATAAAATAACACAAACAGGTCTCAAATAAATACGAAATATGTGGGGCTCAAAACACCTTCCAAACTTTTTGAGCCCCAAGTATAAATGAATACAAACAGGTCTCAAATAAATGAGTAATGTGTGGGGCTCAAAACACCTTCCAAACTTTTTGAACCCCAAGTATAAAATAATAAAACAGGTCTCAAATAAATGAGAAATACGTGGGGCTCAAAACACCTTTCAAACTTTTTGATCCCCAAGTATAAAATAATACAAACAGGTCTCAAATAAATGAGAAATAGGTCGGGCTCAAAAAAACTTCCAAACTTTTTGAGCCCAAGTATAAAATAATACAAACAAGTCTCAAATAAATGAGAAATAGGTGGGGCTCAAAAACCCTTCCAAACTTTTTGAGCCCCAAGCATAAAATAATACAAACAGGTCTCAGATAAATGCAAATTAGGTGGGGCTTAAAAAACCTTGCAAACTTTTTGAGCCCCAAGTATAAAATAATACAAACATGTCTCAAATAAATGCGAAATAGGTGGGGCTCAAGAACCTTCCAAACTTTTTGAGCCCAAGTATGAAATAATACAAACAGGTCTCAAATATATGAGAAATATGTGGGGCTCAAAACACCGCCCAAACTTTTTGAGCCCCAAGTATAAAATAACACAAACAGGTCTCAAATAAATGAGAAATAGGTCGGGCTCAAAAACCCTTCCAAACTTTTTGAGCCCCGAGTATAAAAGAATACAAACAGGTCTCAAATAAATGAAAAATATGTCGGGCTCAAAAACTTTCCTAACTTTTTGAGGATTGTTTAATACCGCGAGCATATACAGCAAATATAACTTTACACACCAAATATTTGCTCCAGATGAACGTTGAAACGCGTCATTTTGTTCACGTACTACTCACTATTGACGCGATACGTTTACAGAACTGCACACTTTATGGTATATGTTCCAAATAATTTTGTCCGTTATTGTAGAAAACGATGAAGACCGCAGAAAAAAGTGGAAGGAGTTGGACTAAGTGGGGGAAATAATTATTTGAGGAATCGTTACAACAATATAGCCTGTCTTATTCTGCTTAACCTACCTTACATGTGTATTCCAAAATGCACAAATGGTTTTCTTTTCACGTCGGTTCCCGTTATTCACGATACTGGTATTGTTGATTTTCTGGAAGGAAAGAGTTAAAATATTAAGGTATAGCCTTCGAAAACGACCTATTTTTGCTCTGATTTCTGCACTAATGTAAAACTTTCCATCAAAAATATCCCCATGTGGAAAAAATTAGCTGAGATTAATTTTGTTTACAGAAAATTTGAAATATTCTTATTTACCTATAGGACGCAAATACTAAATGCAGCACATGTTTTATTTTGAAATTGAGCAAATTAAAATCGCCTTTTGTTTCACAGGTTATGGCATTTCTGTAGCCAAATATGCATTGGGGGGGGCCTCACTACATGAACTTACTATATAATGACACCATTATGGATGCCCCAAAATCTCTCGTTGCGCCTTCAAATATGACAGTATGAGGAAACGGTTTTGCTGGGATTGTGTGGATGCGTGGCTCATAAATTAAGTATACGCTATGAAGTCTATTAATATCTTTGTAGTCAAATGATAGCACTGGTTGATGTTTTTGTGCAGATGTGAAAGCAGATGCGCCGGAAACCACAGTCCGGGCTCCATAAACGATAACGGAATAAAGCGTGAAACTAACGTTGCTTGCAGAGTCAACTGAATCGAGTCCCCTATTCTTTACCGTTGTAGCCATAATATGATTACGGCGGACTATAATTACTTCTGTGTCACGAGCGAGCGAGTCCTAGCTTTTTAGAGTCCTGCAGACACCGAGTTTTGATTTTAAGTGCCCAATGGACTCTCGGTAATAACACACAGTGTCACATTGACTATATTAATAAAAGGAAGAGTCCTGGAACATTCAGTAAAGGCTTGATTGCTATTCTTTTTATAAAAGTAATGGGCAATGGCCATCAGTGTTGACAATTAGTATACATGATTATTCTTTCATGATTGAAATAAGTGTCACCATACCAAATTACCCAAATTACGTTTGTGTATGTTACAGGTGTAAATTTTTGCCAGGTTAATTGTCCTGGCTGATAGGTAAACGTATGGTAGGCTTAGACTCTTCTTACAGAGGAAAACTCTTGAGAGTGGAGAATCATCAAAATTATGCAGGGACGAATGCATATGGCTGGATGCGCTATTATGGAGAATGTAAAAATGGAGATGGAAGACCGAAAGAAGAATAAAGCAAGAACGCCCTAAAGACAGAAAGAACTAAAAGCAATCCAGAAATACATAAACTCCAGCACATAAAGAACGACAAGAAATAAAAAATACCGAAAGAAAGAAAGAAGAGAAGAAAGATGAAAAGAAAGAAAGAACCTAGATAATCTATAATTCCTACATTTATAATTTGAAGCGTATTCACATTTGTAAACGATACATACTGTTACTGGCAGATGAAAGTCAAGGGATATGGAAGGAGATGATTCATTAACGAAAAACCGAATGCTTATTATTCCACTTCCAACAATGATGAACCGATTGTGTTTTCCTGCATTATACCTACGGAAAATATGTAAAACATTGTAATATTCGTGTTTGGATTATGAATAATTGCTTTAAGTTACATCAGAAAAAAAAAATCATTACATATTGTCCAGTTATTGCATACTTATCATCAGTCACTGAATCCAACATGACTTCAGCTCCATCAGTCCTTTCCTCCAGGAATGTCACTATTAGTACCTTTTTACCTGGGAAAGCACATAGAAAGGCTGTAAGTACGGTTTGTAGAACAGTTAATGGCTTCAAGTTGATTAGTACTGCGGTAGGCCCATATGACCTTGCCAAAGAGTCTGCACAAAATACGATGGTTTTTGACAACATTGACTTGCTGATTGAAAATCTTCATGATGCACTTGGGCATCCTTGATCGTCTTGAGATATAGGGAAGGGGGATAAAATTAACAGAGGGAAATTGGTAAACATTTCGTATGGGGTTGGAAGATATATCAACCTGTTTCTCTGGTCCTAAGGTTTAAAAGTATAGTTCGCTATGTCTACAACATTTTGTGTTTGCACAACAGGACAATGTTAACGATCATCATGAGGGAAATATTTCTAATGATCCGATTTGTTTAAAATTGGTTTCGAATTATTTCTATGGGAAATGTTATTACAGCAAATATACATTTACATTATATTATTTAACTCAAATATATTTAGCCCCTGTAGGCATATTTTCCCGTTATACACCAAATGTTAAACAAAGTACATAAGTAACACCTATCCGACATTACTCTGCAACAGCATGAAGAATATGAGCTCATTTTGAGAAAAATCTGTGCATTCTAAAAATTATCCCCTGGGTGAATTTGAACCGTTTTAAGCCTACTGTGCTAAAATTAATGTCCTAGATATATCAACTGTACTTTTTCATTTAATTTATGGGACCAAATCGACATCTCTATACAATGAAACATTTGAAAATGTTACCCTTGTGAAATTTCCCACTTTCCTATCTCATATGCTCAGATATGACAAAGTTGCATTATCAGTATTGCATCAATTCTCTTTTAAAAGACAGGTGATGCAACAAATATTAACATATAATGTTTCCATTGGTAATTAACAGCTAATAAACATGCTTTTTAACACACTTAAAAGATGGAATTAGGCATGTACGATCAACAAACATGTCCAAAGTAGGCAGCATTGGATTAGAGCTAATCAATCATCATCGTTTTGTGACAGCACACAAAGCGTTATCTTAACCAAAAATTGAATAATCGATATTGATATTGTTTTTGAGTTTTGTGTTGAAAACATGTTTTACTTTCATAAAGTTCAGAATGGTACAACGCATTTATAATTTTATGTAACGTGGAGTTTGTCAATGACTTAGTCATAGTTTATCTTATATCGGTTTGAAGTGTATTTTATCACCATAATTAATGCTTTATTCATTTACCAGTTGCAATATAACTATGTAAATGCATATTTGATTGACCAGTAGAAGAGGTTGTTCTGCAGAAAATGGGCATTAAATCTTTATTGCAATCAAATGCATTTGCCATTTCTGTTCTCAGTGCACTCTTATTGATTGTTGGGGGTCCTATCTTAAAACTTAAAAAGAACTATTGACTCTATCACTATAATTTTTGTTTACGGAGACATAGCAATAGTCCCTATACAAACTCACATCAAAGAATACATTGTAGTCATAGATTTGTACGTAAACTTATGATGGCTGGCACCAGTGTTTTGCGTTTTTGGGGACACACTGTATATGGACGTGTAATTTAACCTTGAGGTAAATTAGCGAGCTACGTGGAGGTAACGTTCAGCCCCTTGGGTTTTGTTGTTTTTTCCCATTCCATTCTTCACTTCAGTTAACTGAATTAAACCACCATGGTATATCGTGAATACCATGTCAATTGCATCTTCAGTATGCCTCTTTGCTGTAGTCAGCTAGGTAAGAAGGGTTAATAGTTATTGTTATGGATATGTTTGATAGTTGGGTCTGATAAATTGCCCCCTTATTCGATTGCAAACTTACTGCCGTGTAATTTTTTTTATTATTACTATTTTTTTTTTTTTTTTTTTTTTTTTTTTTTTAATGACTTTATTTGTTCCATTTTTTCAAAATCATTGAATCAGTATTTTTGACCGTGGGCAGTTTAGTTTTTGGTTTTACCTGTTACTCTAGCTCATTAAGCGCTATTATCTGCAATCCTGTATAGCGTCCACGAACGTTATATGAGTTGACATAAATATGCTCAGGCTTGCTTGCGCTGGTGCTCCAGTGCTTTACGGGAATTGTATCTCAAAGCATAAACATTGAAAATGGCTTCGTACACACAGACAACAAAACACCCTCGTTTAATTACACGATGAAGATTTAAGCACTAAAAAGCGGTCAAAAGTGAAATCTTGGCGAAAAACAATCGGTGTCAGCGTCACAATCTTAGACAAGGCTAAGCCCTTTGAAGCTTTGAGTACGTCAGGGGCTGGGGTAACCCCGAATTCGTAGGTCATAGCAAAGTCCTGAAAATGAATACGTACCCCACTCGGCACATTGTGGTTGCATGTTTCTAGTCAGCTTCATATTTATGCAATAATAATATTAGATGGCTTTTTTCTTCGGGTGTGATCGAGAATATAACCGCACTTCGCTGAGAAAATATCAAACTCGCCTCGGCTCGTTCGATATTTTTCATGACTTGTGCGGTATATTCTCATATCACCCTCATATGCCTCAATTTATATAAATCCTGTTTGTGGGCAGTGGTGGTGAAGAGTAGAAGTCTAACCACAGATTATAAAAACCATCCGTCTCTAATCATGAAATTATTGTATTCCCTAAATTATATAATGGTTAGGCTCATCCGATTGCATCAAATAGATGTTAACTAACTAGTGGAGCGAAGGTGATGCCAGGAATAAAAAATAATCTTTTTCCCTATAGCATCCAATTGGAAGGCTAAGCTTGGTTTTTAATGCCTTGAAATACACGACTACCAGTATAGAGCTTTGCGTACAGCCACGATACACACGCAAGAAACTGGTAGCGTTGGGAGTTCTTTTAAAGCAATTATTAGCACCATTTTTTTTGAAGTGCGCGCCCGCCAATTGTTCAAAAATTTTGAGATTTTTACACGGTTGCATTGGTACCTGGCTAGTAAACTATACCTGGAATGGTTAAGCGCGGAAATGTCTATGTGTCACAACGAATGCAGTTTGTACTAGAATAATTATTATCGGGAATCCCGATATAATTCAACGGCTGCTGGAACGCCTTCCAATGTGAAATAGCCGGAATAAATAGTGCCATGTACGTTTCTACGCTTATCCATTGTAGACGGTCCGTCGGTTCATGAAAGTCAAGTTAGAGGCTACTTTCTCGAGGTGGCACTATTTCATCATGGACGACATAAACGTAGCATTTCCAGCTCTGCCGTTAAGTCCAATCTGCGATCCCAATCTAATTAAAAATCGCTTATTTTGTGATAATACCGATTTTTTTAGCATTCTCGTTCGCAGGTATAGTTTCCTAGACCAATTACCAACATAACTGTGCAAACAGATCAAATTTGAAATTGGTGGCGCTCTAAAAATGTGCCAATGCTTGACATTTAACCAAAACAGCGAGGAACGCGATCGGTTCGTTGGTCCCCTCTTCGGAGTGAATGTGATTACATCCTTGTGCAAACTATTAAAGTTGGTCAAGAAAAACGTAAATATGGCTCGATCTCAACATAGTCGTTCACATAACTTTTCCATACGCGGGTCGATTGTGAAAATCTAATATGTTCTGCGTCTGCTGAAAGGACTCCATAAACAGTCGAATACCATTTAACTAATACCAAGTAGGCAAATAACCATTTACTCTACTGCCCTTTAGTCCTCGCATTCATCTGGTCCAAAATCGCCAAATAGATATTAAACCAGGTTGGACATTAGACAAATGGATATAGACCAGATGGATATTAGCACAAATGGATATTCACCAATGGATATTAGACCGATGGATATTAGACCAAATGGATATTAGCCCAATGGGTATTAGACCCAACATGTATTAGACAAAATGAATAATTAGACAAGATGGATATAAGACCAAAGGGGAAAGTAGACCAATGATGTTTTGTGGTTATTATACCAAATGTATAAGACGAAATGGGCATTAGACTTAGATGGCATTAGACCAAATGCTATTAGACATTTTGGTTGTTTTGATTAACAAATATGTCTATATCGGGCTATTTATGACTGCAGAATAAATTTTGACGCTATTTAACTCTGGGCAAAATTCAGCCACAGTTCACCATCGTTCCCTTTAACGTTTCTACGTCACTCATAAAATGCATTTGAAAAATCAACTAACTTGATACATGTATCATTTCTAGAAGAGTTTAAGTGAACCAGATCATTCATAGCCATAATAAGAACAGACATTGGTGACACCGTTTGAGGTTTAGGTATTGTCTTTGTACCAAAATTTCCACATTTTTGAAAAAGTATTTCAAATAAAACTTACTTTTTTGACATAAACATAGACATACCCTTATCGTTTTGGGAGTCATTTGCTTAATTGGCCGGCGTGCATGTGTCAAATGGGAATCCTTGGAATAGGGCGAAAAGCTGACTAATTGATTCAAGTGACTGTAGCTCGGCCTATCCTTAACCGAGTGGAATATATTCTTGCATCAATTAAAGATAATGGATGACTGTCCGAGGATTACCACATATGTGAGATATGTTTTATTTAAAACCTTCAAAAGGGAAACAATCAGGGTATTTTTTTTTTAAAATTTTGCGTATCCGCTATCCGCTGGAGTCTTAAGCTGATATTGGTATTCAATTTCACCCCAACATATTACAGTGTTGTCTTCTACGGGTGTTCAAACTGATCGCCATAGCCTGTACACATGGTATGTAGCGGTCGCAAGATGTAGTCGATACTAATACTTCAATTAGCGCGGGTCAATTTCAGGGGTCAATCATCGTTTCGACAACAAGATTAATACTGTGAAGGCAGTCTTTTTTTTACCAGTTCATGACTGAGTTACGGTACTTTTCTTTATCCATTCAAATCAGATTCTCAAACATAATAATGATTGATTCTTTCACACGATACACAAAGATTGGTCTCACTATTAAGTTTCAAAAATCCTTTTTAAAACTCATACTAATATCTTTTGTGTATCATGCTCAATCCATCCACCTCATATCATACTACTTTTGCCTTTTAGTATTTATTCTATATGCTGGAAATTAAAAAAAAATTAAACAAGAATTCTTCAACACCTTCACAATTATTTGACTACTGGCACATTTTTACAACAGGATATGCAACCATTTTTTATTCCCAAAACATCTTTTTCATATGGTGTCCGGTTTTTGTTTTCGCGGCCAATAGGTTTAATATCTAAGCACAGTTGAGATAGAATAATATTATTAGCCGAGTGATTTTGAACACGTGAACTTTGACACACTTTATGACCCATAATGACCTTGAATGAGTTCGAAAGCATAATTTAAAGTCCTGGCCCATCGCTTATAACCTCGTCACCAGAACCACCCCAGATTTTTACCGGAAGTTGTCCAATTTTGGTATCAAAGAGCTACTATTTTTTTGTCATTTATCCTGTGAAATCTTGGGCTAAAGGATGTTTTTTGGTTTGGAAGTTATGCGCGAAATGTACTCCATTTTGGTCGCACCCAATATTAATTTTACACAGTACTCTATGAGGAGGCTCATAAAATACGTTTCTTTTCTGCTCTCCACATCAAACGGCCTTGAGTATCGGCGAAAAAAATTTACAGATGGGGTTTTTGGGTGACGGCCACTCTATCAAGATGAAAACTTTTATAATACTTTAAATCTGGAACCATCCCGTGCCTGTACCATGTTACATGTTCTTGTGGAGTTTTGATTTGAACTGAAAACGTAATTGGAATATTTTGACCTTTGACCCCATTGAAAAGGCCGCTAGTTATTTACGAGAACCGAATCTTGTCCCACGTTCATGTTCCATGAATCATGGAATACCACCCCCTGCACACCGCGTGCGGGCCTGCAGACTAGCTAAATATAGGAATTAAATTCGGTAGTTCCGTTAAGGTATCCCTAAAAAATCCCTCTTTTTGTTTGTACTTTTTTTTCTGACTCACCCTGTATAAAGGAGTTTTTTTTATTTCTTTTTTTCTTATACCTTTTGACTCTTGGAGGCCAGCCGTAAATCATCTCGTTTTTACATACCGACGGATTTCAGTGTTATCGGCAAGATGGCTGGCTCCGATTGAGCAACAAATGTGTAAATGCAGCTGCCACAATATCGCGTCAGGTTTTGATCATTATTGTGCCAAAGTCCATAATTTTGAAAGTTTTCAAGATATACATTTTGTTGCCTAATTCTTGCTCATTCATGTAACACTGCTTGTAAAAATAGTGCACAAATGGCTGAATAGAATTCCTGATAACGTAAAACCCCCAAAACACAGTTGCGTTTTTTGGATTTTTCAATGGGAATTACAGTGTACTGCGACACGAACACGCTGAACACAATCAATATTGCAAGTAGGCTTTCTCGCTCATTCATAGTCAGAACCCTCTTTGTTGGGCTTGTATATCGACTAACGAAACAGCTCAGTGCACCCATTTGTTTACACTACTACATATTCCGACCAATAGGGTAAAATGCAAGGGGATGAAACGCATTCAAAACCGTCGTCCGTGCTGGGCGGCTGACATTTTGAAGATTGCACTGAATAATTATCAGTTTGGGTGCTTGTACTAGCACCCATAATTCATTCGATACAACCCTCCCGCAAATATCAGTTGTTGGATGTTTGGGTGCTATTGGGTGGTTTAAATTTGTCCCTACCCATGGCCACCCACAATGAAATTACACATCCGTCGTCTTGATTTAAATAAACCGCCTCATGAATACATCTTTCCACCTTAACGCGCATTGCATTATGAGAACAAAGAGTATCTGAGCACAATGATTCCAGGTACACTATATTACACCTGGCCACCTCTACACATACATTAATTTATCTACCACACACCATTAGTGAAGATGAAAGGCGGCACCCACAGTATGTGGAAGAAGCGGAGGCAGCCATTGCTTTCTATTGTTGGTACTCATGTTTTCTTGTGTCGGCAAAACATGCGAGAAGGTGAATTTCTAAAGATTACGTTAACGTTTTGCCTCTCTATTATAATAGAACCTCTTTGGTAAAATGTTACGATCCTGAGAACGAGTGTATCCAAGGTGGGGTGCATGAGGCCCGTTCGTTCGTCGATATAATAAGCCCTTCTCTGTGTGTAAAATCAATACAAACGTATTATTGCGTTGTACAACCGTGACCTTGAAAAAATCCAAAATGAAAATCTTCAACTTTTGGTTTGAGTGTTTTATCATCAAGTGAGTGGTTACAAGTGCGGTGTTAAATGAAAGAGCAGACTAAAACGACAAAATGTCTATTGGAAACTTTCCAATTATCGTACTTTGGCACAATACTGATCGAAGAACATGCCAAGATACTTTTTGTGCCAACCGTACGTCAGTCCATGACGCTTAGAAGATATTGATTCAAAGTGTTAACAAAGTGAGATAGAATGTGAACTTATCTTCAATTGACCATGAGATGGTGGTGAATAAATTATCTTAATGGGAAAGCCATACCTATCCGGCGCGCAAATTTTTGCCTTCTGTTTAGTTCAGGAATATGTCCGCTATAGCCCCCATAATACTAAGAGAATATTCGGCCACAACTATTGGGTTGATATTGCTTAACGGCGGTTCCTGAATCGTAACAACAATAAAACAACAGCACAGATGGCTTTTCCAACAGTCATCCTTAGTTTCCGGAATCACCCATTTTCCTTTATGGGCTTGGTAAGTAATGCTTCAATTCGAATAACGATGTATTCTTTCCTTCACTGGTCATCGTGGAATCCTTGCTCATGGCAAAGCCAAAAACAACAAACAAAAACCAAAGTGGGGATGGCAGGATGAAAAGTATGGGTTGGGACAGAAACGGCGAGTATTTTTTATTGCCATATTAACAGTTACGCGCATCTGCTCTGCCTACTTACACACACCCTTAAACACGGGAAATCCATGCATCAATCAACCTGGTCTGAGATTTGCCCTCAATAGTTGGTATAGAACTAACTATTCCACTCCTTCGCCCAGTAAAATGTAGCGTCAAATGTCTTCTTTCCCATTGGTATCTTAAATATGACCTCTGGTTGAGGAGAATTAATGCCTTTTCAATTTAGGATACGTTAAGTTTTTTAGGATTAAATGGGGGTCAATGCAGTTCAGTACAAATTTTGGGACTTGTTGCAGTTAATCTGTCATTACTTTTTGTTTAACCGCTTTTCCATCCCCGCAGTCTGAATACATTTCTTCATTTAATGATTATATTAACTAGTATATGGGTTGAGAGGAATTATGCAATTTTCATAATAAAAATTAGAGTTCTTCTCTCCCAGTCCGCACTCCAGTCTCTGAATGACCTGGAAACCATGCATCCACACGGTGCTAGCGGGGTGTGTTTTACAATGGTCGGCATGATAGGAAAACTCCAATGCGGGTATTAGCTGGTATTTTTGATATTGTATTAGGTCAGTAAAACATTATATTCTTAATTAGCCATAATAATTTATATTTAATCATTACATCATAATCATAATATATTTATGAGGCAAGATAAAGTTTATTTTAATTGTCTATAGGCCTATATTTACTTGGGAAGTTTAGACCCTCAGAACAGATATGCTTGTGTTTTGTGGACATCATAAACTATTCTGAAACTCCACATAAAAATGTATAGGCCTAAACATTATTTTAAACAATCTAGAGAAACATTATGTATTTATTTTTAAAAGAATTTGTCAAAGCTGTGTTTGCTGAATTGTTTCAACATAGGTCTAATTAGTAATAATATTTTAAGAACTTTGTTTTCCAAGTTTTACCCTAAAATATTTTACTTCTTTACTATTAACATTTCTTTATTAAACAAATTTACCTGTATAAATTTACTTTAATACAATATTCACTTTGGAAAAATATCAATCCCAGTTGTTGTGCTTAATTGAAAGTTAAATTTAATCCCAAATTAATAAATATGTAATATGTACACTAATGCCACAAATTCCTCATTTACGATATAAAAATAAAGACAACTCAGTTATTTGTATAACTTGAAAAATTGTTTTCATTCTATTTTTCTGTGAGTTAGATTTATTGTACATTAGTCACATCATGTACAGCAACCCCTGTATCTCAATGGAAGAGCCCAAAACGTCACTGTGAGCGTGGTAGAGGTCATCCACTGACTGGCAAAGTGTGCACTATTTTCTGCGTGTTATAGACTGAAACTTGTTCATTTATGGGGAAAACGGATGTCATACAGGTAAAACCTTAATATTTAAGTAGAAGAATTAGCAGTTTATGATGCATTTAATCACCAGTGTGTGTATATGGTCTCGTACGCTGTGTGTGACCCTCGTACCTACTGTAATTAAGTATTTACCTCCTTTGCACCCCCTAAAATAGGTTCCTTTTATGACCCCAAAACATAATCAGGATGTTCCCAAAATTTTAGAGTGGCCCCAAAGGGATTATTCAAGATGGCATCCAAGATGGCCGCCAAAATATTTTTTTCATTTCATTTAGTAGTAACATGCAGTTCGAGAGCAGAGAAAAATCAATTTTGTGCTAAATAGAATCATTCAAGTCAACGTAAACGCATTTATAGTTACATTCACTATGAGGTAAGACATCTACCAGGGCCTCAGTTCAGTAGCCTTGCATGGGCACGTGTTAACAATAGCTGACCATTCATGTTCTGGGTATTAAAAATCATACTAAAATACAGGGGGCGTATTTGCTAAATATAATGGGTGAATGAAAGCTAATGAATTGCGCCGTGGGAATCGAGATCTTATGTAATAGATATAAGATGAGAAGCACACCGTTATGAAAACTAGTGCTGTTTTGATAAGGTCTGATGAGCCTTACGGAATCACACCACTAAATAACTCCCATAGACTTGTGAACAAAATGACCTCTCATCAAACGTCAATGTCTCGGCTATAAAGCGAATGGCTATTTCAAAACTGGATTTTTGGGAAGTTTAGGACCATCCTCTTCAACAAAAAAAAAAAAAAAAAAAAAACTAAGAGTTGATTGTGTGCTTAAATGTGTTTTTTGTTATTGCCTCACATGATATTTAATTATGCAGCTGTTTTCTAGTTTGATGTTAAGTACTTATCTCATAGTAATACAACAGGTATTGTAAAAGATGAACCATGTTTTAGGCTAAATAGTAATTACTCTCTTTTTTGTAAAGCGCTTTGACCTTGTTTTGAGAAGGCGCTATATCAAATGCCGTTTGTATTGTATAATGTCTCGGCTATAAAGCGAATGGCTATTTCAAAACTGGATTTTTGGGAAGTTTAGGACCATCCTCTTCAACAAAAATGAAAAAGTCATATGATTAAGGCTGATTTTTTGTTGGCATGCTTTCAACATGCCCATCTAGTTTTGAAATTTTACTAGAAATAAGAATTGCACAGTTTCCACAAAACCCTTAGAAATTATACAAAAATGGCACAGACAAAATCTTTACCACCCAAATGGTTTATTACTAGTGCAAACGTTATGATTAATTTCATTTAAAGACGAAATTTATATTTTGTCACTCCTCGGACGCCAACACTGTCTCGGTACTGACGTCGTCTGCTACACCTAGTTTATTTGGTGGTGTATTCCTAACAGGCAAGCCAGACCTTATGAACACTCCAATATTTTTTCATAACGGTGTGTTTTGAATTCTTTATCTTACATATACTTCGAGACAACAACTAATATCTATTTTATATAATTATTCAGTAAAATTGAGAATATATTTCGTTTTTGTTTAAATATCTTGAATCAGCGTTACGTTTTTCTTAATTAAAAACACCAATTGTGCTGTTATGTTCACTTGTAGTTGTACAGGAGTCTAACACCAAATTCTAGTCGATAATAGGTTTACTCTCTGGAGAGATAATCTTATTGTTGGGGAAAGCCTGGTCTGATTTAAAAATGGTCCCATCTGTTGAGAAGATTATCCTATTGACTGGTTAATCCGTTTCTAATGGTTATTTAGTAGGCAGGGAAGGTAGGATCATCGGCAACGGCTTCGTGTGAAAATTGTTGAAATTGTCATGAAATGTTGGTAATGGTGAAAGAAACATGTGTGCCAAATTTAATATTTTTACAAAAAGGCGTTTTGGAGATATGTCACCTAATGCGTTTTCAAAATCCCATAGACTTTGTACAAGGACCGATTTTGCAGTATAGAAAATTCGACCAAAATGGGGCAATTTTGTGAAAAACTACACATTTTATTTCAATTTTTCTCAAGTAATTGATGAGTTATAAGATTGGCGTTTTGTTTTTAAATATCAAAAATCCAAACATTTTGTTAAATTTTTTTGTGTGTCATCAAAGCCAAAGAACAGGTGGTCGCAACCACACTTTTTTGTTAAGTATTTCTATAAATAGTGAAGTATCCAATGTTTATATTTTTTCTGGAAGAAACTACAACTCCCTTGGTGATGAATAAGGTGTCATATGAAAATTAATGAAATTTAGAAAATTCTCACGTTAGATTTTGCAGATTGAGTGTTTATTTGAAATAACAGGTGTTTTTAATTAAAATATTTTTTCTAAAGAATTAAATACTTGATTCAAAAAAGCCAACGTGAGATTTTAGGTATTTTGTTTATACATAAATCCTTGGAAAATTGTTTAATGTAAAAATTAGAGAATTTAAAAAATAAATAAAAACACTAAAACAAATCGTGCAGTCTTGAAACTGCAAAATATGTGGAGGAAAGTCCAATCCTTACCATAGTCAAGCTTGGACCAAGGTTTTTGATTTAGTGGCCATTTTTCTGTAAGACCATTTTATCCGATGGTCCTACCTTTTCACACGTATATCTAACCTCGGATTCTGATACCACGAATGTAAGATCTTGATACAGAGTTACTAGCGGTACACTACCGAATGTTGTCCAACGCGTTTTAGTGCTCAAAAGTTTTAGCTACGAAGATAACCTATCTGAGGCAATTCTTAATTAGGCTATATCTTATATAAATAAAACAAAGGCAGGAATGTCCTCCTCTTTCTATACGCTTCTTCCTCAATTTTATCTTTAAATCCCGTATTCAGTGATCTGGCGTTACGGATAATAATTTTTCAAATGTTACAATTTTAAAGTAAAAACAACATGTTTAATTGTTTTTTTTTTTCAAATAGAATATAAAAGATTTCCATGACTTTGAATCACTATCTTGACTGATTCTTAGTCAATATATTAGCCAACAAGCAGATGTTAATCTTTCAATCACAATAAGCCTTTTTTATTGAGTCACCAGTTCTTTCATCGTTGTTTGTTTCAACAATAAAAAAGCAAACTGTTTCGATTGTCCCTTTAAAAAGGTCAAGAAGAAATTTGCATGACTTGCAATCACTACTTTGGCTGAATCGTAATCGATAGATAAGCTAACAAGTAGATGGTAATCTGATGTTCACGATAAGCTTTTATATTGAGTCATCAATTCTTTCACTATTGTTTATTTCTTTCATTTGTACCACCTGAGACGGAGGTGTTTCTCTGACCGCTTTCGTAACTATAATGGACAGTTGAACAAAAGAAGCACAATGGATAATGATGAAAAGGATTAGCTCATTAGCTCATAGTGATTAACTCTCAATACATTCAGACTAATCGTATTTGCTTCAATGGTATTCAATGTAACCGGAATTTGAATGTTACTGACTTTTGAGCGCCCGTGTTTTGGATACGAAGGAACACAAAAGTCTTTGCACTCTCTATGTAAACATTAAATGCCATATTATCTTAGTTCGTTATGAAACAGGTGAATCGGACCACATATTCTGCCTTCTCTCCCAACTACTGTCCAACACTTTTTCTCCGGTGACACGATGTGTTGAATATTACACATTGCGATGTTTAACACTGAGTGGTGTTTTCTCAAAAGAAAGCAATATGCAACATTAAAGATTCAAAAGTCCCACCTGTATGGTTTCGTTGATATCACCGTCACCACTATATGGTACAGAAAATGGCTTCGAGATGTCATCAAATATTTTCTGTAATAGAACATATTAGTATCAACCACTGAAACAAATTTGACATTCTTCTGGTGCAATTTGAAAGAAAATCGTGCACTGTAAAAAAATACTGTAAATTTTACAGTACAATCCTGGCAGCAATTCTGCCAACAAATTACCGTAAAATTTACAGTATACTGTAAAAATTAATTTAATCAAAACGCTTAAAAACATATATATTTGGTGAGTTATTACTTAGTAGGCCTATCCACATTTTTTCACAGTGCATATACTGTAAAATTTACAGTTGTTGTAAAATGTATTACATCAAACTGTAAAATATACACTAAATTTGAATGAAAACCTGTAAAAGCTATATTTTTACGGGGTTTTGTTGGCAGAATTGCTGCCAGGATTTTCCTGTAAAATTTACAGTATTTTTCCCTGTATATTTTAGTACTTATTGGTATAATTGAAAAAATTCATAGTAGTGTATAATGATGTTGTTACTCATTAAATTTCGAATAAAATCTTCACTTTTAGATTTTGTCATTATAGGCCTGGAAAATTGGACATACAATTTACAGTATTTTCCTGTATTTCCAAATTACAGCCAAATACTGTAGGTTTTGGGAAGTTTTTACAGTATTTTCCTGTAAATTGCACTGTATTTTTTTACAGTGTGATCATTTTGTCAGTGTTGCAATCCTTTTTAGACAGTGCGCGTATATCATAGCAATACTCTTCCCAATTTAGGACCTTAATCATAACCTTGCACAAGATACTGCACAAAATCTGTTGGTGGTTTTGTAGGCAATATTGACCTGCGATTCCATATCTTTATGATGCCATTTTGTCATCTTAAGCATTTTGAGATAAAGAGGTAAAGAAACATGGGCAGGGTTTGCAAATGTTTCATTTGGGGTTAAAAGGTATATAGACATGTTCGTCTGGTCCTATAGATTAAACACTATATTTTCTCCATCTCGGAAATTTGGCTTAAATGTATTTTCATCCTGAGTATTGTTTCTTCGAACACACAGAGTTTCCAAAAATGGGGGTCAAACTCTTCATCCTGTTGGATAGTAATGTAAAATACATGAATGTGTTTGACATTTGGGGGTATTATTAAGGGGCTTGATAGGACCAATAGGAATCTATGGAACGGTCCGCACTTCTTAACGGCCCTAGTGCTTATAATTGAGCTGATTAAACTTTGTTCTTGTCTATTTATGTAAATAGACAATGTGAAACCAATTTGAAACAAATCGGACATATGTAAAAGAGTCATTCCAGTGATGACCCTAAATACGCGATTATTGAAAATCGCATAATTTAGTGGTGGCACATTCCCTCCAACATAACCTTTTATTGCTGAAAAGCCTGACATAGTTCTACAAGGCTTGGGGATAAAAAGGTTAATTCGCGTTGCGAAACTTCCAACAAAGCTCATCAGACCGACCTCAACCGGTATGCGCCTTGTAACGATATTATAACCGCAGGCTGGAGTTGCCAAAGTATGGATTCGAAACAAGACCGTGTGTCATAAAAAACAAAAAGCAACCACTTGGTTGGCAGGCGCTATAAGTTTTCGAAAAAAGCACGTGGATATGATTCTTTTTGTTGTAGGTAAGATGGGACGTTAGCTAATATTGCTGAAAAGTTCATAAAGATAGAGTTCAATAGTTTTTAAGATATGGCCCCCAACAATCAAGTAACCCGCAAGGCACACCATTTTACAAAAATGAGGACCTGGTTAACCACAAGACTGGCAATGAAGAACAGAATTGGCAAATTACAATATGATTGCAATCAGCAATCAGCATTTTACTTGCCCATTTTTTGCAAAACAACTTTACTGGGTCAAATGACTGCATTAAAGAATTATTATTTAACTGATGATTAATAATAAACCTTAATTTATTTAGGGATTAAATAGTGTTTAAAGAAGAAATAAAAACTATGACTAAGTCATAGACAAACGCAACATAATAAAATGATAAAGCCCGTGGGCTAAACTTGCTGTTACTGAAAAATAATGTTACATTCTCAACTTATGAAAATAAAAAAAAAAAACCTAGGTTTTCAACACCAAAACTCAATAATAATATCAGTATTTCATTCTGTCATTAAATTTGGGTGGGTTAAGACTATAACTCTGTGTGTGCAGTCACAAAATAATGATGAATGTTAGCAGTCTTATTTGGACAATACGAAGAGTTTGTTGATCATACATCCTAATTCGATCTTTTAAGTGTGTTAAAATGGCATGTTTTTTAGCTGTTATTACCAATGGCGAACATTCATATGTTAAATTGGGTCTGCAGCACCTGTCTTAAAAAAGGGGAGAAAGGAAAAATGGAAAAGGAAAAATTGGAGTTGGACTTAGCGATCCTATTTAGGTTATGGGCCGCAAAAAAGTATAGTGCCGTATTTGTAGGTTTTTTTTCTATAGTGCCTCAATTGGGAAAAAGGGTCCCGCGGGTACTTTTGATTCTGGGGTCATATCTTAAACATATTGACTCTACCTTATGAACTTTTCAGGGGACATAGTAACTATCCCGTTCATATTTTACAACAAAGAATAAGTCGTCGCCGTGATTGTGTTCAAAACTTATGGCACCTGCACCAAGGTTGCGTTTTTTTGGGACACACGTATTTCAAATATTGTAATCCGTTTCTATTTAGAAAACTTCGTTTTCCTAAAGCCGGAATCGAACCAGCGACCTATGGATAAAGCGTTTTTTTTAATCGGTTATGGTCAGGAAGATTTATGGTCAATCAAAAAGAAACATGTACGCAAAGCTGCCAAAAATGTGTGGTTCTATACTTTTATAACAATTTTCAAAAAGGCGATTTATTTAAGGATTTTTTAAACGGATTGTTAAGGATTTTTAAAAAGGGGAATGAGTGTAAAAATGGCTATATATTTTAGCTCTAAAAATATGTTGCATCACTATTTTATATTTTTTGCAAACAAATGATGCCATTACAAATAACACGTTGTGAAATTATGTATTTTATTGATTTTTTTTATTTTTTTTAGTTTTTCCTTTTTAAAATTATTTAACAAAACGGAGCATCCTTTATGATTTTTTTTGTTTCAATTCCTTATTACCAATAACATCAGATATACAACTGAAACTCATATTTTAATAATTGGTATGAAAAAGCGCCTCAATATTGTCGGTTATATCGTTTTCAGTTAAAATACGAAATATAACATAAGAGTGCGTGTGTGTATGCAATCTGGGAATTAAACATATAGTGGAGGGCTGGACCCAGGGTAAACGTCATCGTTACCCACTACTAAAGAAAAGGTTTGACACCTATGGAAGTTAGTATGGACCCTCTTATCACGCTAAGGTAGGTAGTACTCTCAAAATGTGGTGTACTTTTTCAATAGGGCCAATTAAAGTTACACAGGGGTCAAACTTTAAAATGCTCCAATCATGTTGAAATGTATGCCATATTGTCCAGTCTAGTCCTAAGGATTCCAAAAATGTATAGTTGGTACAAACTATGACAAAATGGTTTTGGAGTTATAGGGTAAAAAAATGGCTAAAATGGTTAAAAAAAAGGTCAATTTTCTATTTGTCCAGGGGTCAAAAAAAAAATCGGAAAGTTGCTCCATTTTGATATTGAAATGATTTAGAAGTTGGTCATCTAGCTTAATGAGTCAAAATAAGGAAGTTTGTTACCATCTGTAATGCTAGTTACCATGTTATGGGACAAATAGGTCATAGGTCAACATACCCAATTGGTTTGTTGACCTTTCTTTGACCATATCTCCGTAAGTAAGCAGTTAACATAATAAAAACTAGACCTTTGGGATTCCTCTTACCTCAGGCAATTAACTTGTAAGATTTAAATAGATCGATTTTACTTTTAATTTTGACACCTGTACACATTGAAAATGACCTTTTTTTTTACCACTTTAGCCATTTTACCTTAAACTCCAAAAACAAAAAAACAAATGAGGCCGTATCGGTGTACAAACTATACATTTTGGATCCTTTATGATTGAGGGGACAATTATGGCATACATTTCAACCATGATTGGGGCATTTAAAAGTTTTACCCTGTGTAAACTTAAATTGGCCCCTATTGAAAAAGTGATACCACAATTTGAGAGTACTACTACCTAGCATTGATGTAGAGGGTCAATATTAACTACCAAGTGTCAAACCTTTTTGTAGTGGGAGGTAAACGAACTCCTTAAAGAAGGCCCCTCCTTTGCGACTTCTGCTCTCTCTAATAACACGGGACAGCAGAAATATCGGATTCATGCGGTTTTCAGTTTTAAATTGATGGCAATTGACTATTTTAAATAGGGCAAAAGAGTGTTAGGAGCTTATTTACCGTGGATAAGATTTGAAAATGTACCATAAAAATATTCTTGGGGGTGGCACCCACCACCCTTCAACTTTTGACGGGCATACCCTACCCGGTGAAGGTGCTACCGTCACATTTATTCGACTAAAAATGATCGGAAAGGATGGGAAACTGATACCCAGAAGTTGTTTAGGCTTTTGCAGTATAAGCACCACGGAAGCAAATTAAATAGGGGTGGGGGTGTAAAAACCCCCCCCCCCCCATACATATTATAACAGAATATTAATGAAAAAACTGACTAGAATACCATAATTTAATTGTGAAAACTTTGTAAAACCATAATTAAGGTAATCCTTCCAGTTACACCTTGTAGGTGATTGCTGTAATAGTGTGCCACTTACCTGCCCCAAAATTTTCGCGATGTGCCACCTGTTCTTCTATTGTGGGCGTTTACGTTCAGTGTAAATGCTTGATATACGTAAGGGAGCGACATAACTCTTCTGATTCAGTTTCTTTCTTGAGAGAACCTTTAAGGAAGTAGTTGTAAATTAAAAGGGATGAGCAGCGATATACGAGGGAATTAAAAAAAATGGCCCCATGCATTTATTTAGCTGTATAAATCAAAGAACTAGTAAAAATTCCATATAATTACCTATTAAGGTAGGAACAACGACACCAATAGTGAAAAAAAAAATTGATTGAGAAAATTGTTCCACCGTCTCCCGCATATAGACACAGGGATGACGACCAAAAATCTACACTATTAGTTGTGGTTCACACCAGTACAGAATACACCAGATCGAATAATATTTGTTGTTGAGGTCAAAAACTGTACATGTCAGCATGGTGCCATATTACGATTATAAATATGTGATATTCACACGGATCCCAAGTGGGAATTTTGATACGCACGTATAGCAATTATAGAATCAGATAAAAACGGTTTATGCCTGTCTTTAATTCACAGTTTCATGCAAAACCACCTGCAGGTTATGGTAGCACATCTATGCCAGTAAAAAAAATACCAAAAGTACCGGATCAGCAAATCGTATGATTATCACTTAAGTAAAGCAATTGTACCTATTCATAATAACGAAATACCAAAAGGATTCAAGGACCTTTGTGTGAATTGAATGAGTTCATGAAAGAAAGCTGGTTTCTCGTACGATAAAACCACTGGGAAGGTGGGGGTTTGCAATCGTTTTATGACATATTACGGGCTGTTAGAGGCATTTTCAAATATGTCAGATTTTTTTCAAATCACTATAATTAGTTCGCGTTCGTTTTTAGTTCCATTTAAATTGTTTTCTAATACTCAACAGCAATTGTTTCAGAAGGCCAATGTTATTACGATCATTGTTCTTAATTTAAACAAAACAATACGCTTTATTCAACCACCAACAGTGGACCTGGAATGTGTCTACGAAAAGTGTTCCATCATCTTCGATTGATTGTCATCAATTATACGTATGTATACATCTGGAGAGAGGAACCTGGCTCTAGTGTTATTGGACCGAGGCTTTCAAACTTGAAGTCAACCGCTTCATTTGCTATATATTCGTGATGTCAAAATATTAGAAAAACAATTATCTTTATTTTAGTTGTGTATATTTTTGGTACAAGGATGAGAGATGAGAGAGGAGAGAGAATAAAAAGTCCTTCAATTTACATCAAATGGTTAACTAAGATCTAGGGAGAAGAAAAACAAAATCAGAAGTCAATATTTATGATGTCAAACGTTTCACATGATTTTGGCCTTTATCTTGTACATATTATCCCAAATGTATAACATTCGCTTATACAGGAAACATCGTGGACACAATAAAGACAGAGCAGTCAACACAGGTGGTTGCTCAAGGAGGTAACTCTATTCTTCTTGCGTAGACTCCTGTGGAATTCCGGTTTAGGTGACCCATTCCTTGCGTGGAAGATTGCTAGCCGGTGAAAGTTCTTCATAGGTGTAATAGTGAGTTGGTTTGGTATTGGAGTATCTAACCAAGCAGTATTCCATGTCCGTAGGATGTTGAATGGTTAGCTGGAGAGTTTAGCAGCCGTGTCGACCGAAGGTCGACGAGAGGATCCATAGTGTTGTCGTCGAGTTGGTGTGATTTCTTTGACAGTGTTAGCAAGCAGGTCTTGTTGTCCAGCAGGCCTTATCACCCAGTTTGTGCGTGTGGTTTTCTCTAAGAAGCACTGTAGTGGGACGGAGGCAGCCAGTGTTAGTTCTCAAGGTCTCGTTGAGTACTGGGTCCATCTTCTTTGTGTGAGAGCTGTGCACAGCTGTGTAAAGTTTCAGTCAGTAGCGATAGTGTGGGAATTATGGTTTTACCAGGTAACTATTAGATAAACGTTGTTGTTTATAATACTAGGGAGGTTACTACTCGAGAATTAGATATTACTCTCATAGCTTCGCATCTCCGATTACCAGACTGCAAGCAAATTTAACACGAAGTGGCGAGTAGTAACTAGCGAGGTAGACTTCCAAGTAAGGACTAGTGAATACACAGATTTGCGTACACGCGGCCCTATAAAATATTATTGTAAATGATCAGGGGGAAAGATTTACGTTAGCCAAAGATAAATAAGGCAGATTAAGTTATTCGTTTGGACTGGTTGGCTATATTCACCTCGATGTAGGTGCCATGCGAAGGGCAAACGGGTTTTACGGGCACGTTTGTTGTGGTGTACACATTACCCTTCATGACAATCAATATTTATGGGGTTTATCATAAGAATAAAAACAAAAAACTTACCGACCGTTCCACTGCCAGACCCAATGTTATTTATTGGTAGAGAAATCAAACCAGAGTGATTGTGTTGAAAGGAAGAACTAGCCTCTTGAAGGTTATCGATGCTGGTAAGTAAACCAAAGCAAACTGTTGCTTAAATTATTTCATGTCTCATTATAGTGCACACTTTTCTGTGTTTTACTCATGACGTTTATGAAGTTTGGATTGTTGTGGTGTGGATATGTTGAAGGAATACAGAACTGGTCACAAAATAAGCATCAACTTACGGCGGGATTCCCAGTTTCACGAGGAAGATATTGCGCCGGAGGGAACGATTAACCCAGTGGGCAATCGACGCTGGAACGTCGAAAAGACGTCGAGAGTTTTAGAAATTTACACACTATTTATGTCGAAAATGCAAATCGATTTGACGTCGTTCTTAAAACGCCGATTCAATTTGCATTTTCGACGTAAATTTATAAAAACCGTCGACCTGTTTTCGACGTGCCAACGTCATTTCGACGTCGCTCTAAACGACTATGCCCGCTGGGAACTTGCGCACGGGTTATAAAATTGTTCCGTGCAGGTCTTGTATATCATCCGTGTGGACATACTTAAGTTAACCTCACACGCAATGCAATCCCGTAATTGGTAATCAATGCCCTATTGTCAGTCTCCAGACGAACCCAATTATTGATGGCTCATAAATTTTAGTGGGGCGATGAATAAATAAACTGTTTACATGTAGAGGAGACCACATACGGCCCCAGACAATAAGACGATATTGATCGATTAATACTGCTAATTGGCGGCTTATAAATGTTCCGTGTGAGGTTGGTTTATTGAAATGTGAATATTGCGTGCCGGCTAAGATATTTTTGCGTGCGACATGTGCCGTCGGAGGTTTTCCTCCGAGGCAATACTTTGCTCCTGAAACTGGGAATGTCGCCTTAAATTTCAGACCATCATCCGACTTGAAATCATCAGGAATAAGTGGAGTATGAAAACTTGTCACGTTCCTAACAGTTACATGGTCACGTGACCTCAGAACAGAATGTGTCCCCCTTTAAGCAAACTTTTGAAAAAAAAAGGCTAAAAAATCACGCGAGTCTCTACCTGTAGGAACACGTATGAATACTCATAACAAACATCTATTTACTATCCTGTTCATACATCATGTGACTAGGACCAGTGAGTCATATACAAATCCCCCTCCTCTTCATTCCTGATGAAAACAGGTCAGATGACGTCGAAAATTAGAAGAAAGAATATTAATCTTGTTGTGAGACCAATTATAAACTTCTTCAACTTTCATCAGAGGGATATGTCTCGAATAAAATGGGAAAGCGGATTTAAGATAAAAGATTAAAATGACACACTCACGATCATCATCTAAGATGGTGACGTCTGCGATCTTTACTCCAATGCCTACAGCTACACCAGAAAGCTCTATGGAAAACTTCTCATTGTCTTCGACTTCAGTGTCGTCAATAATAGTAATGTCGATTTGACTAGTGGATTTTGCACCTACAAACACGGTAGTATGGCTAAGGTTATTGTAGTCTACGTTTACTAACGCTGATATAGCCTTTGTCCGAACCCCTGGAATAAAGAACAGTAAATGAGTCTCTCGAAAAAAATTTAAAACCTGGCATTTCATCCTGATTGTATCCGTCCTTTTTGCATTTTCAAAATATGGTATCTATCACCAGAAAGCTGATTTTATTAGGGGTAATTTAAGTGGTGTCTTAATGGTGTAAAAGCCAGTGATAATTGTAAGATTTATTTGAAACACTTAAATTCATCTATTTATAGGACCGAGCCCTCAGAGGTACATACACCCAACAGTGAATAACCACTAGGAGCTACTAGGGGTATCCATCGAAACTACCAGGATTGTTTGGACACAGTCGGGTGTTACCACCCTACTTATTTTGAAACTGACTGTGATATATTACGTGAATTAAACACAAATGTTCAAGGATTGCAGATGACCTTGACCTTGATAAAGTCACTGAATCATAGATTTGTTGTTGTTTTAATAAAACAAATCTAATCTACTTCCAAGTGTTGACAAAATAAAGAAATGGACTAAAATAAGCCAGATATGACGAATTTTATAAGCACACCTCTCTTTCCTCCATTCCAATGGGATTTATAGAGTTAAGCAAGATATTACGTTAATGTATATACGATATACGGGGTAAGAGCATTATGAAAGTAATGAAGTGAGCATTCAGTCGCAATTATCAATGTAACTGCAATTTATTGTGGAACTGTCATAGTAAATGTTCACACACAATCTCACCCAATTAATCCTGATGTGTAAATGAAAAGGGTTTCATCACTACTACTGTAATTCATGTATTATAGATACAATCTATGCATAGGCGTAAATCCCGGGGGGGATGGGGGGGATATATCCCCCCCAATAATTTGATGAGGGGGGATGGTCAATACGATCATCCCCCCCAATGTTGATGCCCATTCATGTGTTTTTGGCCAAAAATAACCTAATATTTTACCATAAAATGGCAAATTTTAGCGCGCTCCGCGCGCATTTTGTTCTTATTACAATTACATTTAGCGAATTTAGGCTCTAAGGGACTAAACTCTAAGCAATATCCTAAACAATGGGAAAATCTTGTTTTCTTGCTCTGCAACAGGTGAATTGGTGTTTGGATTTGTCATATCAGTTGGCACATCGGTATAAATAGATTCATTGATTAGCCCGTAGTTGAAATAATCAAGAAATGTAACATTAAGTTGACAAAGGCATCATGATATTCATGATATTGTACCTTCTCACAAACACAAGTTTAATGTGTGTAAATCCCATAGGTATAGAGAAAAAGGGATGTTCTTACAAAACCTGCCATATCTAGCGTATTTTTCAGTCGATTTATTTCATTTTTGCAACTCATGAAAGTTTATTAGATGTGTTTTTATAAAAACATCAATAAATCTATGATATAGTGATTGCACTAAGGTCAAGTTCATCTTTAATTCGTGCACATTTCTTTTATTCGCGTAGTACATGTACAAGTATGACTCCCTTCCAATAGTAACTACGAATTACTCTTAAAGTAAAACAACAGCAATAAATACCCTACAGACATGAAAGCTTCATGATACATAATTTTCTCTGAAAATGCCCGATAATTTATAATTACGCATGTTTGCATAGGAAACCACTTTATTATTGCTGATGTTGAACAAATTTTGGGGCAAACGAACATTATGGATGACGTAAGAACTTTTTGAAACAGATAAACACAACACAACACAAAAAGTAAATATCCCTCTAAACAACCGCTCCTAATTTCTTATGGAAGTTTGTTAAAGTCATGACTAATTAATAATATTTCTATGAATGTTAGTTAACTTTTGTGTGAAAATTAAAGACATCCGTTGGTTCACGGCTGACTGAGCACAGAAAATGAAACGTTAACAATGTCTCAAAGGGAGTAGGACATTAATCTTCTAAATACTGTGTATCGCAAAAAAATACTTACCAACGGTTCCATTGCCAGAACCAATGTTAGTTATTGGTAGCGAAATCAAACCAGCGGACTCGTCAACGGAAACATTAACCTCTTGAAAGTTGATCGATGGAGAAGTAGAAATTGGAAAAAAACAGTTTGTAAGTAAACCACAAGACAATATTATGTGACCTAACCTTTGGTTTCCTAACATTAATAACTAACTGACAGGGAGTTTATTTGTGGCAAACTTGTGATAATATATGGGTTTCGCTATGTGCAAAAAAGACATGGGGTAGACGACTCTCACGAACAAAAATGAAGTAATTTTTGTTAACGAAATAAATCATTACATTGCCTTTACGACAGTAAGTTACAAGACATATGCTTTACAATGATATTCCCAGCTATGGAAAGACATGCACGATTGGTTTACGGCCTTTGTTATAAACAAAAGAGCAATATTGTTTGATACCGTAGCTTCCACACATAGAAATTTGGCACAACATATCAAATTATATTATTTTGCATTTGATGGACGGCCGTTTTAATGGATGGGCTCCTGCCTTTTGTTCTGGTGAATCGAAATAATGTAGGTCAATGTGAGAAGGTCAATGCTTGCTTCTGGGGCTTGACCTTGTTTCCCACCTACTTTCTTAACAAGATTTGAGGACATCAAAACATTCATTATTTGATTCCTATGAGCTCCACCCCCCCATAATTTGCACATTTTTTATCAAATTCGAGCAAATTAAAAATTTGACCCCGTACAACGAACAGTGACCTTTTACTGTTTTGGTCTATAAAACTCTTAAACTTGACGTTTAGCCTAGATAGTACCTTTCCTGATCTGTGGTTAGACAATAACATGTATTACATTCAAGCACGATTGGATCAATAAAAATTTGGCCCCGTACAAACTCTGTCTTGCCCCCCCCCCTCTCCTTAAGGCACCAGTTTGTGGACACTAAGAATTAGTTGGCAGGGATCACTGTCAAATTAAACACTCAAACTTTTGTACTTGAAAATGTGTTACAAATGCCTGCTAGCTCAGGGTATATCCAGTCCCATGTGTCAAGAATACGAAAGGCGTAGGAAGGACAGACAGACAGACAGGAAATTCTCATTTTAGTGGTATAGAGATAGATATATATCCACCAGGTAACTCATGGCTTATAATTTTCGCGAAATGAACATTGCTTAGGGGACAAGAGGTATGTATTTGTTTAAAGGGGATGGCCCGATTTTTTAGGTATGAGTTTTCATATGATAGATTGGCCTGCACTTCCAAACCCACATCTGTAAAGTTTGCGCGCCGATATTTTAACCGTTGATGCGATGAGCTAAAAACGTGATTTTGTAAGCCCCCTAGAGTACTTTGTAAAATTAATGGTCGACCAAAAATGGGTCACATTTTCGCTAAACTTCAACCAAAACGTCAGTTGGCCCTAAGATTTCACAGGGTAAATGAGAATAATATTTTTTTCTGATACCAAAAGATGGTGACCCCTTCCGGTAAAATTGGGGTTCTGAGGACGATGGGGTATTAGCGCCGGGCCTAGGACCTTTAAATAATTCCTGATTAAATTTTACACATGAGTTTGGTCTTCTACCAACACTCATGATATCACGGGGAACACTCAGTTATAGATATTAAGGTATGCACCCGCCCACCGTCAAAAACAGGCAATCAAAGACTGCACTGAAAAGAAAAATCCACAACTAGTTTATTCTCCCAACTGTGTGAAATAATTCGGAAAAAACATCAATGTCAAAGACTCTTACGATCATCGTCCAAGATAGTGACTTCTGTATCTATTCTTTATTCCATGGGCCAACAGCCCCGCCGCCCCAGATCGCCCAGGATCAGATAAACAAAAAAAGCAAATAGGAAACGTTCCGTCGCTTTTCTGACTTCAGCGTCTTTCAAATAATAGTATGTGATGTGAATAGGGGATGTTTTAATGTAGTGTGATGTGATAGTGGATTTAGCCGCCAAAAAAAAAAGGTGTTAACATTGGTGTTAAGGATTGTCTTGAGTCTGACGTTTTTCTAAGGCTGACATAATGAGCCTCTTGTTAGAACCTCTTGAATAGACAATTGCAAAAGTTTTACGAGTACACTTCCTATGTTTAATAAAGGTCTTCTATTTCCTAGAATTATTCCATGCATGAATTGCACAACAGTGTGTGGTTGCACAGATTACGGCATGTTCTGTCCACTTCTGCTGCACTTCTAATCGATTTATTGCAGGTCAACTCATGTCACTGCAGCTCACGTGTTGTGTACGTCGCAGTAAACTTGCGAAGGATGCTAGTAGTACTGCAGCCCACTGCATCCTGGTTTCATAACCAGTTAAAATCATTTTTTTAACTTTGTTGCAGAGGCCCCCTACTGCATCACAAATGCGCGCGATTTTAATTTTAAACGTCAACGTCAGTACACGTTCCCAGGAAAATAACAAACTATATCGAGGTCAAGAATAAGAGGACGCGATGAACACAATAGCATTGAGACAGCATTAGGTAAAACTGAAAGCGAAAGCGGATGCGAAAGCGCTAGTGAATTCGACAGCCTGAACGGAATAAAGTGGCCGCTCACAGGCCCATTTTATTAGTTTTGATTGATTGCCGAATGCACTAGCGCTTCGCACCGCTTTCCGCTTTCGCGTTTTACCTCTAAGGCCTCTAGACGAGAGGGGGAGCTATTTGGCTATCTATTTGGTCGAAGGAAATTTGTATGCAATTGGTCTTCACGCATGTACTACATCCAATGCACTTCATTGCTATAACACTGGAAGTTAATCTGCTGTCAGTGTTTGCTTTGATGGTTTTTTCGGCATGCTTTGCCAGCCGCAAGCAAGGGTAAAAGTGCAGAAGTAACTATTGTAGTAACACTGTAGTTAAAGTAACAGATGAACGAGTTGTGTCCTAACAGGAGAAAATGAAAGTTTTTTGTTACTAACGTAGAAAATATCCTCAATTATTATATATTATATATCGCTGGGCACATTTCCATGGAAAATTGGAATTCTGTGAAAAAAAATATAGGATGAGATGTTTTTCATTATACTCGTTTACAGTCACCAGGTTAAACGGAATGGTCACCACGGTTGACTAATTAGGACGTGATATTACGAGATTTATCCGAGGTGCTCCTCATTCCTCTACCCCATTCATCCCGAGTGAGTTCAATTTATCAATTTATGACGGTCTGAACGAGAGAAACCATGAGAACCATGCTCTAATCCACAATTCATATAAGAGCAAATTGTTATTGAACACAAAGGAATTGAATCTGAATACCCACTTGGCAAAGTTTTACAGAAGGTTAGAGAAACTAAAGGTATAAGGCATGACGCATCATTGTGAATTAAACCCTGTTCAAACAAAAGACTAGTGTACAGAAAAAGAGGTAATTATGGATTATCATGAATGAACTAATCAATAATATTTTCAGTTAGTAAAATGTTAAGTAAAAAATGTTTAAAAGCACCAGAAATATATGTTGTGGGTGAAAGAGGAGACTCACTCACAGGGGGAAAATAATCATAAAGCATGGGAAATTTGGGGGAATTTGGGGATTTGAATGCTGAAATAAATGTACAAAACACAAACAAGGTACCGCAAGTTGCAGGGGCACAACGCTTATCTACAGATTGGGTGTGGGAACAACGCTCTAATGTGGGGGATATAACGTTTACCCTTCCAGCTGATTCCCACTGCCTCCAAATTGATGCCAGGGAGGAATATGTTGAAGAAAATGAAGAAGTGTTCAACAAAGAGCAATAAGGAACGGCATGGTTTTTGTGTCAAAGGTCTCAGTTACTTTCAAAAAAAGGGTGTTTGGTGTTTTATGGTTTCTCCTTTGCAAATCACCTGGAGTAAGGCTGAGAAAACAAGACTGTTGTGGAAGTTATCTGAATTTCCCAATGGCTACATTGGATTCATTAGCAATTGCGACCATATGATAAAGTTTATATAAATTACGTTAAATCACAAAAGAAAGGACAGCACAAAAAGAAGCAGCACATTTATACTTAACTTTTTTATTTTAATTTTCCTCGGTGTCTCAATAAAGAATGTCTTGAAGTGATTTTAAATGGCAACTTTGTTAATAGCCGAAAAACTGGCCAACATGTTTTTCGAGTGTCTCAGATAATTAGCAATGAAATCCTAACCACCAGACCCCACAAATTACGACCAACTAAAAATCTCAAGAACGCTGGATACATCCGAAACAGAATTTTTAGTATGTTAAAACTCCGTTGAGCTGGAACTACTTACCTTCTTTAAACAATGTTGGTAAAAAAAAAAATGTCCTCTTTGTGTTATAGTTGTTTTTGGGAAGTTCTGTAGATGTCTGTTTTTTCTGCTTTCCAGTATTCTTACGTAAAAAATAAATTTAAAAACACTTTTTATTTTTTTTACGTTTTTTGAAAAAAAAATACTCACGGAATATTCCATCCCCAGAACCAATGTTACTTATTGCTAATGAATGAATCAGACCAGTGAGTCGCAAGTGACGCATTTCTCTCTCTAAAGTAATCGGAGGCTTAATTAACGTTAATACAAAGGGAAGAGAGATAAGCGAGAGTTATTTATAAAAAAAATGTAACATTGTGATTGTTCAATTCTATGCAAATTCTAGTCGTTTTGGGCATAATTGATTCAATTTACAATACTGACGCTGGAGTTGATTTTGATAAAGGGACATTTAAAGTTAAACAACATTACGATCATCGTCCAAGATTGTGACCTTAATGCTCTTTATTCCATGCCCAACAGTTGGCACCAGATCTCCGCTATGGAGATTGGTACGCTTTCGCTCTCACTGTCATCAATGACCGCTATGTATTTTTTTTTTCGCTTCTCACTGTCATCAAACCGCTATATGATTTGAATAGAATCGTTAGCAGTACAAACCATGGAAACATTGCCAACGTGGTAACGTCGCCCGTTTTCTGATGCTGTGATGGAGGTTGTTGCACCTCGTAATAGTCGTTTCAAGAATAAAATATTATAGAATCAATATAGATAAAAAAAAAGCAGGATATGATTCAATGTTATTACGGGTAAATTCGTCGGCTGTGAATGCAAAAAAGACCAACGTAAGTTTCACTTTTGACCTACGTTTTTACAGGAAGAACCATTTGTGTTTCTATTATTGTTTGGCTTGTGTCCCTAATTATAGACAGGTAATAAAGAGGAATGTATTGTATGATATAAATTAAATAATTTCTCCTGATGATTATTAATCGTCATAGATATTTTATTTACAAGAAGGAGAAGGATTTGAAATCAATATTTCTTTACTGCAAGACCCAACGTAGTGGCACCACTACGCACACAGCTTTGTTGAATTGAAAGTCTGTGTAGTTATGACGACATTGTCATGAATATTAAACAAAAATTATCGCCGACGTATAAATTTTTGACAACTGATTCGAAATTTAGTTCCACTAACAACATCATCTGTTGGTAAATTTTAAGAAGACTTTCATTGCTGGGCGCAAAATGATTTTTCTTAAAAATCTAGGTTGTTCAACGTCTTCAATGGAGAATGGGCATTATAGAGGGCGCTTCTTATATATAAAATCCAAATCATGACCCTTTCTAGGGCCCATTATGGCAAGAATTCCCGCAACTGGATTTGTTTGTGATTTTTGCAGAAGATGAGTAGCTACTGGCAAGTCTCCTACTTATATCAGTTTTCTGTCCAAATTGTGTCGCCCACTGCTTTAAAAAATGTTCTAAAAAAATAAAAAGGACAATTTGTATGTATGGGGTCAAACATTGCTGGTCTCATCATCCATCCATCTAATATTGTTATACACTAAAAAAAAAGCAAAACATGAAAATATTGCGGATCTACTACACAATTTTCAAAAGATAGATAATATAGTGGCACATGCCCCATATACTTGAAATCCATAAAATAAACTAAATACTCAACAGTGATTGTGAAGGTTTAAAGCTCTTCTATAATTTTCATCCAGTTTGTACGCTTTTAATGATCAGGTACTAGTATCAAATGGCAATACGTTTCCTACAATTTCAGTAAAAGGGTCTATTACGAGTTATTATGAAATACATACTGACACTTCCATGCTGGCTTTGGTCCCAAGGAAGAAGAATGGTCAGTGGTAAAGATAAAAGAAAGAGCAAACCAGCAGACCTCGTTAACGGTTAACGTTCGCCTGTCCTTTGTAAATGTTTCAATGCTTTAATTATTATAAATCAAAAAAGAAGAGAAGGAGACGGAGAGAGAAGGAGGGCGAAGAGACGGAGCCAGAGGTAGAGAATAGGAATGGACTCTGCAACTAGAGGAGATGAAGGAGGTAGAGGAAGGAAAGGATAGGAAGTGAGGAGGGAGGGAGTGAGGGCGATGGGGAGAGGGGGAGGGGGGGGATGGGAGGGATGGGAGGGCGTGCGGGAAGGAGATGGGAAGAGGGACGGGGAGGGAGGGAAGGGAGGGAGTGGGGAGGGCGGGGGGGGGGGGAGGGAGGAAGAAAGAAAGAAAGAAAGAAAGAAAGAAGAAAGAAAGAAAGAAAGAAAGAAAGAACGAAAGAAAGAAACGAAAGAAATAGAAAGAAGAAAGAAAGAATAAGTAATAGAAAAGAATCAAGTAATTTAGAAAGAAAGAAAGAATTAAGAAAGTAAAGAAGAAAGAATAAGAAAATGAGAAAGAACACAAGATAGGATTATATGAGAAAGAAAGATAAGAAGAAAAGAAGATAAGCTAAAGAAAGAAAAGAAAGAGAAAGAAGGAAAGGGGCAGGAAAGAAGAGAAGAAAGAAAGAAAGAAGAAAGATAAGATAGAAGAAAGAAAGAAGAACAAGAAAGATAAAGAAGAGAAAAGAAAGGAAAGAAGAAAGAAAGAAAGAACGAAGGAAAAGGAAAAGAAGAAAGAAAGAAGAAATAAGAAGAAGAAAGAAAAAGGGGGGGGGAAAATAAAGAGAAAAGAAGAAGAAAGGAGAGAAAAAAGAAAGAAAAGAAAGAGGAACGAAGAAAGAAAGAAAGAAAGAAAGAAAGAAAGAAAGAACGAAAGAAAGATAAGAAAGAAAGAAAGAAAGAAAGAAACGAAAGAAGGAAGACAAAAATATTCCAATTCCATAAATCCTTTACCTTTAAACCCTCGTCTAACCAAGGGAGTTTTCAATACCTTCACGACTCAAAGGAGACCACCCCATTGATTATTTTCGGAAGAACAAACATCATCTTGTTTGGTATTCAGTGTGTAGCTACATGTCCTTCTTCAAATAAAGTACAAAAACATCAAGTTTAATATGTTGTTCATAGTGTCGAGAGATGAGAGCTGTACTATTTATACCGTTATTTGTAAGAAAATCTCCAAAATCAAGGGATTTCCCACCATTTCGCATTTCATGTGTAAGAAGTGGGTATTTATTTGGCAATTATGGGTGCCAAAAGTAAGCATAAACATGTTATACTCTAAACAAATAAGAGAAAAAATACCAATACTGTATGTCAGTATTGGGCTTTAAAGTAGCATCAACGTAACAAAAATACCATTTTTTGCCAACGTTACACAGTAAAGTGTAGGGAAGAAAGTGGCAACACACCCTGCTTCCGAACTTTGACGGACACCATGACCTCACCTGAATGTGGTACCTCAATTTTTTTTTCGCTTAAAATAACCACAAAGGATGAGCTTACAATTACATAAATCGGATCATAATTATGAGTTTGCGTGTTTTGGGCGATAGGGATCATCCCATTCGGGGGGTGGGGGGGGTGGGGGGGGGGGGGGGGGTGGGGCTTGGTCGGCGAGGGTTTAAATATTTGAGCGTCAGTATGATTATAAAAACAATCCGCATAATACGTTAATCCTCTTCATTAATGAGTTAATACAATATCACTAATTTGAATTATTTAGTTGTTTAGGATGGTCTGTATATTTGCATTTTTTGCTAAGGGGCTTTTTGGTTTAGATTGAGGAGTCTGTCTTTTTGTAAAAAATTGTAGGTATTCGCTAATTCAGAGACCACGCTTCAAGACAGAAATTTCATCGCTTTTATTATCATGGTTTGTAACCACCACACCCGTTCAGGTCATATCGACACAACTCTCGAAATAGTTCACATCAGCAACAATAATTACATTATTTTATAATGAATTTTGGTATAGTAGACCTCCAACTGGACATTCCAGAGCGTTTTAAACGAAACTATTGAAATCACGCGAGCATTGCCTTCTCGTGTACAAGCGAAACAAAGACTATAGCGTTACCTCCTGGTGAAGGCCAATGTGGTATTTAAGGATAAGGAACTACATTCACTCTACGTTCATTGTCCGAATAGTTACTCCATGTTTCTATTCCAATACCTATGGCCCACCAAAGAGGTTATGGAGAAGCTCCTCAGTTCACTCTCTCATCATCACTAATGGGCGAATCAATCTGAGCCCTAGATTTTAGGCTTCTACAATAAACACGGTTGTCATGATTGTTGCATTTTAGTCAAATCGTTTTCAATGCTGTTAGGTCGTTGTAGAGGAGATCTGCAATTAAAAAAAGTGAGAAGAACATCACTTTTGAAAGTTTATGTCTAAAAATCCCCACGATTTAAAAGCAAATTTTACGTTTAAGATCCACGGAGTTACAGGTCAAAAATCCATTTGCGATCAAAAATCGTGGCAGATCATTTTGGACAACTCTTTCGTCTATACAGATATTTGAAAAACGAGTGTTTATTTGCCTCACCCCTGTAGGATGATGTCAAATGGATGAATTAGAAAACAGTTGAGGAAGGTATCATTGTTTCTGTTTGGTTTATTCTTACGCATTATGTTTTTAGAAGGACCGCTTACAAATGAATATGTAAGAAACCAAAAACATGGCTAAATCAAATGATACATAAGTTATTCCTCTATTATTTGTATGTTTGTTTTCTGGTATTTGAAAAAAATGGACTATTAACACTTGTGTATAAGGCCTTGCGCACTCCTTTAGGGTATAAGGGAGGAGCTCATGTGGACCCCCTCTGAAGACCACTTTTGCCGTTTAAATTGTTGATCAAAACTCTGGTCATTGATTGGGTACATCAACACGAGCACATAACAGGATTCGCACAAAATTCTCCCGCCGAAAAAATGAAAACCACTTCCCCAAAGGACCTTTCCCACAAAATTTGGCTCACAGTAGGAGAACATTTACTTCGCCGAAATAAAAATTTAAAAAGTTATTCAAATACGATTTAAGGTGCAAAACAAGTTTTGAATTGCGCCACCACGTGCTAATTTATGCTAATTAGCATAAACACGCCATGGCCGAGTTGAACTTTTCTCCACCGAAATATGCACAACTAATAATTAGGCAATTACATAAAATTTTGGGCAAAATAATTTATATTAAAACATGGCGCGCGAAACCCCCACGTGGACCCCGTTAAGTGTTAAGATGTACACATTACAAAATGAATGGGTTTATCAAAATAGTATGAGTAAATTATTGAGTCCATATTTAACTTAAGATACTTTCAGGTTTCGGAAAGGTAGTATGTCAAAAACTAAAAAGCCAAATTCACAAAATTCATCAGTTTCATTTCATACTTCTTGCGTATGAGGCAGCAGCTAAATATCTTGTAAACGGTGGAGCCAGCTCACTGTTGATTGGTTGGGGTTTGAGAAGTCTATGTCCACCGGTTGACGAAAGGTAGGGCACTCATTGAGAATGTGATCCGCAGTCTGTGATGGAGAACCACATTGGCGGGCAGGTGCATATTGCTGTTGAAACGACCGACTCCTGTGCGAATCCGGTTTAAGGTGACCTACTCCTTGCGTGGGAACGTTGTGCTACAAGGTGGTAGGTCTGTCATAGTGTAAATAGTGAGTTGATCGGTCTTGGAGTATATAGCCAGCAGTATTCCATGTTGTAGGATGTTGAATGGGTAGCTGAAGAGTTTAGCAGAGTGTCCACAGAAAGGTCGCGAGCGCAGTCTCTGTCTTTGCCGAGCTGGTGTGAGTCTTTGACAGTGTTATAAAGCAGGTGCTTGTTGTCCAGCAGAGCCTTATTCATAGTTTGTTGCGTGTGGTATGTGGTGATTCTCTCGAAAGCACTGTGCAGGTGCCATGCTGAAAGCATGTAGAACCAGATGGAGTAGGACGGAAGCAACCAGTCCGGTGGTGTCACTTTCAAAGAAGTAACGCTGATCGTTCCCCAAGGGCAAAAAAATACCCATTTTTCGGGAGTGGTTTCAAGCCTTCTAAGGCAAGTTTTGACCCCTTTTTTACATGAAAACGGAATTACAATTAACCTTTAAAAACAACCTTTTTTTGCATTTCAAGTACACGTTACAAACACCCCTTTTAAATTTCAGAACACACACAAAAAAAGGTTTCTTTGCAAAGATGACACTCTGTTGTCCTTCTTCAAACTGTGTTATACCATTTTTTAGGCCTAATATATATGAGGTAATAAACACCTAACAGGAAAGATTTAGTATTGTACACACCACCCTATGAAAGTCGGCAGCCTCACAACAGATAAACTGCACATGAAAGGATTCAATCATCCCATCTTAAAATGATCTCCCAATAACCTGTGTCAGTGTCGTGAAATTCCTGCTTGCGTTGCGCACAATAGTTAGCTACTATTATTATGACGTTTCTTATAACATATACTCCCTGGAGGACAGTCGCAATATTTAACGGCATTCTTGCCCTGGAGACGAACGGGGCTTTGCCTTTGTGGTCAGCGCCATGATGAATTCATGAGTACCCTGCCGCCATGGTTCCACATTTTTGTGGACCGTGTGCTGCATGATGATATCGCTTGATAAAAAGAACCAGGGAATCAGCGGGTACTACCCTGGGAAACCCTGTTTACGCCATGAGTGAATGTAAACAAAACCGGATCCGACCTGAACTTTTCCAGCGGAGTGAGTGGTCCGCGGAGTTGGTCGAATTTTTTTGGGGCAAACAAACATGACCAACAAGTAATACTGGATTTTAAATTAAGCGAGCTAAGATTCTAGGAGTTAACCATTTTCGTGTTCCAAAAAAACAATAGCTATAAAAAAATATACCCCCTTTTTAAAAAAATATCGAGTAAATGGTTGACAAAAGACCTTTTTTGCCAAATCGCGAACTTTGTGTTCGCGAACACACTTCAAAATACACCTTTTTTCGCGAAAAATGGGAACGATCATGCGACACATGGTCAATGTGAGTGACACCACCGGGCACCCAGTAATGGTTCAAGGTTCGTTGAGTACCGTGTCCAGCTTCCTTTGTGTGAGAGATGTTGCACCATGCTGGGGGGCATATTCAGCAGCGCTTGCAGACCGAGCCAAGGAGATTGTGCGGAGAGCGTTGGGTGGCCACACATGAGGATCCAGCAAAGTCGGCACGGAGGTTATTCCTCGAAGATACCTTGGCGGATACGGACTAGAGATTAGGGTTGCAAAATACCCGGGAATTTTTAAAGCGGAAAATTTCCATGGAAATTTTGGGAATTAACGGGAATTTATGGGAAATTTAGGAAATTTTCAGGAATTTTCAAAACAATCTTTTGAAATTGATACAAACTATAAGGTCCTTTGTTCAGATTAGGATATTACTCTTTACAACTGAAATCCAACAGAAGAGCATACAAGCAAAAACAATTGCATGTTTTAAACAACTGAGAAAATGAATAACCACCAACTCTTTACAAAAACAATACATGTTTGGGTCGCTTTATTTTTGTATTCTATCACTCACTGGTCTTGTAGTTTAACTACCCACCTTGAGTTCACCTTAGGTTATGAGAACTTATCTTCAACTTTAACTTAAAAGGTTTTGACTACTTCCTGTAACAGGCATGACAATTTTCAGTGGAAATTCAGCCAATCAGCTGATTTCAGATTTTTTTTTAAATCCAAATTTCCAATTTTTTTGTAGCCCAATTTTTTAGTTGATTTTACGTGCATCAACCCAAAATGCCTCTAAAAAGGATACAAATGAATAAAATTGAAATTTGGATTTCCCCGTAAATCTGCAATAGGCCAATTGCCTGAAAATTCTCATGCATGCTGTAACCTTTTTGTGTGCTAAATATACTTGAATTCCTGTCCATTTGCAACTGGTTTGTAAACCATATCTTGTCAAGTTATTTGCTTGCAAATTATCAGCCTTGCCCCAGATTTAAAAGAAAAAAGTGGCATTAAAGGTCCATGGCCCGATCGCTAATAGCCTCGTCCCAAGAAGCCCCAGATTTTACCGGAAGTGGTCAACATTTTGGTATCAGAAGAAAGCTACTATTTTTCTCATTTACACTGTGAAATCTTAGGGCCAAAGGACCGTTGGTTTGGAAGTTATGAGCGAAAATGTACCCCATTTTGGTCGACCAATATTAATTTTACACAGTACTCTATGGGGCTTACAAAATCACATTTTTAGCTCTCACATGAAAACGGATTGACATATCGGCGCGAAACTTTACAGATGGGGTTTTGGGGTGAAGGCCAATCTATCAAGATGAAAATTTCATATCCTTAAATCGGGCCATCCCCCTTTAATATATATTAAAAGCAGACTAATTAGTGTTTATACTTTTAATATTTTTTTTAATATTCTTTATTTTAGAATGTAATATATTTGTGATGAATACAGTATCATAAAATTTAAATTACACTTGAACATAAGACAGCGTTCAAGCTTCAACTTACGTTTAGCGGACACGGGTGTGAAAAAAATATTTAGGGGTGAAAACAGTCAAAAATTTTTGATTACTTAAATGTTTCTAAGGGTAAAAATGTCATATATTTTCAGATTTTGGCACTTAAAATCCCATATTTTTCACTGATTTTGAGAAAAATTCAGTTTTTGGCCAATTTTAGCCAAAAATGGCCGTTTTCGGGTGACAAAAATTTTGACTTGCTAATTTTCTGTGAGTGTATGAACATGAAAGCTACCTAGTAGTGACTAATTCTTTATGCTAATCATGTGACAGGGAAACATTTGTAATATTCAAATCATTAAATGGGATCAATCTATTTCTTTATTTTTGTAACAGGGTTAGAAAGTCGGCGGTCAGGGTGACAAATGATTTGGGGAAAAATGCAATTTTCGCCCAATTTTGTGATTGAAAAAACCACAACTCCTCAATGGTATGAGCTATGGTGATGCTTCTTGTGTCTTTTTGTTCAGTATTTCAATAGCTTAATAGTGATATAAAACTTGACTAAGTTGAATGTACTGAACAAAAAAATAAAGTAGTAATATGTTACCCCTACCCCTAACATTTTGGAGGGTGTGAAAAAATAAAGGCCTTCGCAAAAAAAAAGTTCTTCAAAACTGTGAGGTTTAAGGCTAAACAAATATAAACTTGCTATAGCCAAGATCTCCATCTAGAGCAAGTTATATTTGTTTAGCCCTGAGAGTCCCAGTTTTGAAGGACTTATTTTTTTCCGGCCGATTTTTGCTCAAATTTGAGGACTTCGGGCAGAAACATGCCTGTACAGTGCTATGGGAAAAAATTTTCAAGTTAAGAATTATGCTTTTTTTTTTATTTCAGATTCAGTTTCTACAAAAAAAAAATGTCATCCTAGGAAATGGTATTTTAAGTAGGATATCTTTCCCTTTAGGTTTCCACCATTCTGTCCACCAAACGTAAGTCAAAGCTTGAACGCTGTCCTAATGACATTAAATATGTAGAAGTTTTGTAAAATTTTGTAATAAATGGTCAAAGTGAGTCTTTGCCAGATTTTAGAAAGCACTACGTTCAATGAGGTTAATTTCCAGTTAGGACATAGCAAAAGTCTATATCTTGTCCAAGGGATGCTTAATAGAAAACTATTCAAAATTGCCCAAGTTCAAATGCAAATTCATAGGTCCCTAACACGAAATGGATATAAAATATGTTAAAGAGAAACAAGACCTTTACAAATATTTTGTGGTAGTGTACTTGTGAATACGCCTTTGATCTTTGACGATTTTGGCTAGATTTCTATCAAGTGTCCCTTGGACTACCTTTGTTTCTGATAAAAATCTGAAAATAACACTACTTGTAAAACTAAACGTCTTTTATTAATTGGTCTGTACCAGTATGTCATATTTTAATTGAAAGAAAGGCCTAACAAACATGGTTTGTAATTTATTCTTGGAGACAAAATGTTTTAAAATGTTTAAAACTTAATAAATGTCAAAATTGAAAATTCCCGAAAAGTCACAATATTCCCGGACCCTTCAAAAATCCCGCAGTTTCCGGAAAAGTTTCCAAAATTCCCGGAAACTTTCCACCCCTTTGCAACCTACTCGAGATGCTGCCGGTAAGTAAGCTGCCGGTCAAGCGTCACTCCCAGATAGGTTGGCGTAGGATTGTATGGCAGAGGCGCTCCATTGAGGTTGATTTGAAGCTGGCGATGAGCCTCTTTGGTGTTGAGGTGGAAGGCAGTAGCGGTGGTCTTGGCTTCGCTCAGCTTCAGTCTCCAGGTCTTGAGATATGCTGCAAGTAGGGCCATATCTGCAATAAGTGTACTTTCTACTTCTGTCCAGCTGCTGTCCGAGTGGAGAAGGGCAAGATCGTTGGCGTAGCCATATTGTCTAGATATTGTTTGAGGTAAATCGCTGATATACAAGTTGAACAGCATGGGAGCCAGTACAGATCCTTCCTCAGACGACGCAGACGACTACTCTGCCCATCGCTGGTCTTGAGAATAAAGCTACGGTTTGCAAGCATGTTACATAATAGAATTGTACAAGGTGACGATCCGGGATGGTCATGAGAAGCTTGAGTGTCAGGCCTGGTGCCACACGGTGTCGTATGCTGCAGTAAGGTCCACCAAGATGACGCCTGCCTTACGACGCTTTTAAAAGCTTTCATCAATATCATTTGTGAGTTTTACAATCTGGTGGACAGTGCTCCGGCCACCGCGAAATCCTGCTTGTTCGTCATGCAGATGGGGTTCGACGAAGGGCTCCAGCCGGGCAAGGATCATCATCTAATGGAGTTTGAAGGAGACACACAGTAGTGATATTGGGCGGTAGTTCTTAGGGTTGTCAACAGGCTTGTTTGGTTTGGGGATGCGATGATAGTAGCCCTCCTCAAGATCTTGGGTAAGGACTGGTTGGTAAGGCAACATGTGTAGAACTTCTGGAGGCATTCTAGACATTGTGGGCCGCATTGCATCAGGAACTCCGCTGGTATGTTATCAGGCCCCTGGTCCTTTCCACTCTTTAGTTAGCTTATAGCAGAGGTAAGCTCGTCTAGTAACCCGTCCACACCGGGGGCTCGGCGAAGTTTGGTGATCTCTTTTTTGACAGAGCGAGTGTGATCCTTATCAATATTCTTGAAACGACCATTTGCGAGGAGTTGCTCAGCAATTGAGTTGCAGTCACTGGACATTTCTATGGTTTGGAAATTCTGCCGGTGAGGTGGTCTATAGTCTTCCATGCCTTTCTGCTGGAGTGAGTGAAGTCGATTCCTTGGACCGTCTCCTCCCATCAGCGCTCACGGCGTTTCCTGTCTAAGCAGTTTGTCAGATCTGAAGCCTTGGATGACGCTCCTTCTCCGGGTTCAGAATTCATCAATCATTGTAAAGAGTATCACATTCCTCATCCCAGGATGGGATATAACTGTGACGACAGCCACGCGGGATAGTCTTCTTTGCTATATTAATAAAGAGTTTACACAGTGCTGTGTACGAATTGTCCAGGTTGGAGGAGGTTGGTGTCGGTCACTTCTGAATCCACAAGGATCTTAAACTGGTCCCAGTCTGCCCTGCGGAAATTCCACCTTTTCACTGGCTTTGTTGGCACAGGCTTAGGAATGCTCTCCTGAGCAATCAGTGATGGTCTGTTTTGGGACTTCGGAAAGCGGTCGAGAACAGTACGGTGAACAGAGATGGTGTCCATGTTTGGTCGGGAGGTCGGGATTTTAAAACTGTATGATGCTCAGGCGGCACAAGCCGACAGTCATAACATCACACAAAAAAAAATTAAAATACAAGCAAATATTAAAGTACGGTACTAATACATGTATATAAACAATAAAACACTAATTCCAATTACATTAAAATATTCTTTTACCAGATGATATGTTAGATTTTTGAAAGCAAGGTTCCCTGTTCCATCCCTCTACAGAGTGGTCCAAAATAAAATATACACTTTTCGTCTACAAATTTCTCAAAATTGGGTAGACTTGTCAACATAGTTTGAGGGTATTTATTGACTACAATATCTGGTTGGAACCTGCTAAAAAACGGCGTTGAAAGCAGAGCTGAAATAACAAAATGGCCGTTATCTAAAGAAAGAAATCAAAAACCACTTTGCACACACGTAAGTCTATTGGCGGTCACGGGTTATATCCAAGATTGATACATTGAACGACGCACCCCATTATGGGACTTGGTATTTAACAATAACCACAAAGGTAAAGAATTAAGGCAACTCAATTTTTTCAAGTTTATCTTATAATATAAATTTAAAAAAAAAAAAAAGGGCCTGCAATATTCTTTATGATCTTCTGCCCAGGCGGTGGCGGTTCAGCCTCAGTCATTATAGCAATTCACCAAAAATGTCAAAAGAAAGCACAGCAATACGGACGTCCAAACCTAAACCATTTGGGTGCTTTGATGTGAGGGAGGCATGGGTGTTCCCATGACAACATGCGAAATACTCGTCCTCTTTCATTATTAATACAAAAAAAAAATCAGAAAAATAACCCTTCCAGTTGATGATTCTTCAACTACACGGTTTTGAAGAAGAAAAATATCCTTTCAAGATATAAAAAATCTCAGATGTTTCGTTACGATTTCCCTTTTAGTGTTTTAAAAAACAATAGCGAGTCTGAAATTAGGATCTTGGCTC
Organism: Ophioderma brevispina; assembly: GCA_023653785.1. Taxonomy (NCBI): domain Eukaryota; kingdom Metazoa; phylum Echinodermata; class Ophiuroidea; order Amphilepidida; family Ophiodermatidae; genus Ophioderma; species Ophioderma brevispina. The sequence goes on from JAMKCH010085652.1 coordinate 64,353, forward strand.
CACTGCTCTCCCAAACCAGTAAACATTGAAAATATACAAGTCTTGAAATCAGTCTTGACAGCTTAGAAAAAATGCCAAATCTCTTTCAATTTAAAGATGTATGTGCTTGACTGCAAGCAGGGCATACTGACGATCGTTAAGAATAAAGAATAGGATTTTTCATCAGTTATTCATTGTCAATGGTTCTTTAGTTTGGGGCAACGCATGGGAAAAATAAATCTTTAATTTCAAAGAAATTGTCTGATTGACCTTCGGAAAATGTCTGCTACGACCCTAGCCAAAAGTCAAGGCTAGATGTACGCAGGAGAAAAACATTGTATGAATAACAATACATCCACTGTTATTGAATTTTCCAGAAGATACCCAAGTTTACAGGTGATCTATTATTACTCTTGGTATTTCCACCGTAGGGCAAGGGAGATTTTATGATAATCGCTAAGTGTAAGTCGTATTGCTACACTTAATATGAAATGGACTCCTGACTTAAGGAAAAGGAACACCCTTGCGATAACCAAAATTGAACAACATATTTACTACCATACCACATGTGTCCAAATGTGAACATTGATAGAACTTGTGGGGAACATCATTTGCAACTTTTTGTGTTCTAAATTTGAACACCTGAAAAAACAGTTTAGAAAGTTAACACATTGTGGTGTTCAAATGTAACAGTTTGAACAAAGGAGGGTGTTAAACAAAGTGTGTTAACAGTTTAGAACATGTTAGTCTAAAAAATGTATTTAAATTTTGAACATGTCGGGTGAAGATTAGAACATGTGGTTTCCATATAGAATACTCCATTTTCCAAATTAGAATATGTAATGTACAAAGAGAAACACCATAAATAATGTTTCAAAATTTGGGTGTTCAAAATAGATTTCATGTCAATCAAGTGTTCAAATTAGCCCCATTTTGAACATGAAATGTTAAAAATGGAATAATGGACATGGATATATGTGCTACTCTGGATGATGTCAAGATAACAGCAAATGGTATTTCACAGTTTATCAGAAAATGTAAACCAAAGAACAACAAATGCAAAGAAATAATCAAGTGGGAAATCAAAATATTTATTACAAAAATTTCAATGGGCAGCAAGTCGGACAATAACAGGAAAAACAATTGCATTAAAACATTACTCAGCATGTAACTATAATCCAATCCAAAATACAATTTTAAATATACTCAGAGTGCGAGAGTGATAAAAACCAATTCAAAATTGCAATTCTAGACCCCTAGATGTCCGCACATTTACACAATTAAAGGATTAAATTGGAAAAATTACAAGTCCCGCCATTAGGAAGTCCGTGGTAAGATTTCACTTCCAGGAGTTACGGTGAGTAAAGCAGGTCGAATTTAACAACCCCGATCGACAGAATACAAGAAACATTGTCAGTAATATTGGTGGCCTCTAAATTAAAACAAAATAGATAAAATGTTTCTCTTATATATACAAATAAACTCCTCTGCCGATATACACAAGTCTTAAACGATTCCAGCTGGTGAATTTTAAGAATGATTGACTGATATTTTTTCCAGTTGCTGCCAGCGTTTTCTCGCCCAAGTAGAAATAGGACTTTGCCGCTATTTACTAAAAATACCCGGATGACGAACGCAAGGCGTTCAAGAATTGAACACCGTACAGAAAATCCGTAAAAAAATCTTCAGTTGATCACTGTCAAATTGTAATCTTATGTTAGATATAAGTAATAAAATTAAAAAATCCTTTTATATTTATTTGTCAGCTTTTAATTCGAACATCTGCTCGCAGGGTACAGGGCTAGGGCTTACCGTAGCTAGCTAGGCCTAAGGGAGCCAGGGCCCGGCTAACCTAGTGTGCCAGCAGGAAAATGGGGTTCAATCAGACGGTCTTCATCACAACGTTGTACTTCTTAACCCCCAAATTATTAGGCTCGTGTATGCAGCCTCTATCAAGCTTTCATTAAAAAATTGTTAATAGGCTAATTGGACCTATCGAAACTTATCTGTCGCGACACGGCGGTGTTCATCACTTGAACGCTAAAGGTCATATGTGGTTGGTTGAACACATGGTGTTTAAAAGATGTCAGCACATATTTTAAATGCGATGTTTTTTCGAACTGGAACACCTTTGAACACCTGACATAAACACGGGACACGTCTGTTAAATTTGTGTTCTAAGGCCTAACATCACAACGTTCAGGGCCCATGCTAAATTGAACCACCAAAATTACGCGTGATGTATCAGAACGCGTTCATTTCATTTGAGGGTAGGTCTATACGAAAGAAGTGCAAAGGGAGTAACCTTCAGGAACTATTTGCAGTGGCTTTTTAAAGCAACCCAGGTGATTCAGTGAACATGGTGAACCGCATTGGAATATGAGAACGTTACATGAAAGTAATTCTCAAGTAGCACTTCGGTGTTTATACACAACGGGGTGGTTGATAGCGGTGATTCCAGCAATTTCCGACTTAGGTGTTCGAGCTATATACTGCTATATCTCACAATCCCTGATCTGGGAGATTTTTTTGCTCTTTGCAAGGGCGAATACCTATAGCGATGGGGCTTCATTACGGGCGTGTCGCGAGGTAAAGTCATTACAATCTTTTGAGATAATTGTAAAAGCTTGGTGTAATGGGGTTGGTTGGAGTCGGGGTCGTCAGGCGCCCCGCACCACTGTGACCCAGCTCGAGCCTGCGATTTGATGTGCGTTTGGCTTCCAGCCTAACTCGGACTCGCATGTTTCCGATTCTCTCCAATGCTTTTCAAAGATCTGTCTCGCTCACGTGTATGTGATGTATGAGGAGTATAATGATGACAATACATGACGCAATAGTTTTGGTGTGTCGTTTAATACTTATACCTCCTCCCCCTCAAGATGGTTGCGCCTTTTCACATTCCTTATCACAATGTTCGATGGAACATTGTCAGCCCTTCGACACAGCCATTAACGCACGGAGCGTTAGCCTGACACTGCATGTGATCACATGACTTGAATTGAAATTTGTTTTTATACAAAGAGAAACTCTATTCTAGTGAAAGCTACCATGGATATGGTCATTAGACTTTCTATCTCCACGGTATAAAAAAGGGTGTGACTTTGGAATGCTTCTTCTTGCATATGTCCGTAAAGAAACGCATTATATTTCAAAACCGCTGTGAACCAGCCATTTCTTAGGTGCCATCAACTTACATCATATCTGAGATACCATTCGGTAGCTTGTGATGCGACCGCCTGTGATAATATGATCAGCTGTCTGATATTCTACACTACACTCGCAGGCTGTACTTTCGGCCGAACCCCATCTGAACAGACTGCCCTTCAAGCGTTAGCTTTGACCACGCATGTCAGTAGGTCAAAGCCTTGGTTGGGTGGCGGGATACCAGAAAGAACTAGCAGTTGGTCCGCCTATGGGTTGGGCACAGGCATCGTGAATGCTCATTTCAATATTGTCAATACTATTATTCAGATATTGTAGCCACGTCTCAGTAATTCCAACTAAGAGAGGATTAGCTTCATGGGCCATAGTTTTAAATTCCCATTTTATACACAAGCCCCAACAAACCCCAAGATAACACACCATACACACACTAATGGCATTTGGTACGCTAGAAGCAGCGTGTATATTCACCGACATAACCATCTTCTCTGGCACATCATAATACAACATGATAGCTTAAATCTAGGCAAGCATTTCAAATACTTGAAACATAGGAAAGATGTGAAGCACAGGACTTTACATTATTACTTAAGATGATACAAGCCATGTCATGCTGACCACCAGCTACGAAAAACCAAAAAAAACCCTAATTTAAAAATAGATTGTGGGAAAAAGTGGAAACGTAGACCCGGCTTATGTGGAACAGCCCTTCCATGCAAGGGACACGGCACTAAACTTTCTGACAAATTTAAACCTTGATGAATCAAAGCAATAATATAGACTATTTTTGAAAAAAAGAAACCCATGATGCATTGCAAAATAAATTGAACGAGTGTACGCTGCAAGCTACTAGCGTGAAGTGACTACCCAATGCAGCATACCTAGTCGATAGTCCCGAAAACACATTACGAAAGCTACTTAAACGCTTAAAGTGAACGCGTGAGATTCTACGTGTAACCTTAGGATGCAACCTTAAACGTCTAAGATGCAACCTTAAACGTCTAAGATGCATCTTATGCGTGTAAGCATATGGCCAAGTGGTTCAAAAAAACGCGTAAGGTTGTTAATGTAACCTTACAGGAGTAGCTTGTATCTTACGCGTGTAAGAATGCATCTTACACGTTAGTTTTGCGCGATACGAGAGATTCCTTGTGCTGATATTTTTTACGCGTCATCCATCGAGACACGATTGGGCAACGAGATGACTCTTGAAAAGAAAAGCTAAAAAGTTATTCTTCGCCCGCGGTTGAAAAATTACACAATACCACCTTAAAGGATGGTGAAAATGCATAATCTATGGCTTTTTCGTAATTTGTAATACAACGGAATAAATTTCAATCCTAAATGTTGATGGCCTTTTCTAAATTAATTTTCACCATGTTAAAAATAATATTTTAGCTTTTCTTTTTGCCAATGCACTGGCCAAGTCTGCTAATTAATCAGGAGCTCGTCGCATATACCGCGATCAAATTGGTATACCGTCCATCACTTACAGACACATCTTACACGTGTAAGGAATATCACCTTATATTTCATTGGTCGTGCATGCATTACGTGTAAGATGATTGGCCGAATGTGATTTTGTCAAGCTCTATCATAACATGATTCGCCAATTCAAGTGTCTCGCAATATTCTAAGACGTGTAAGGTAGCATCTTAAACGTGTAAGGTTACGCGTAGAATCTTACACGTTTTAGGACTGTTTGGCCATTTGTACTAGAGGAGATTTTTTAGGATATGAATTTCTCTCAAATTTCACTAGATCGGTTCTATACCACCTACCGAGAACGTTTGGAAGGTTTATTGGACAAACAGGTGCAAAAGAAACCACAAACCTTGTTTTGAACTTGCCTGCTATCGTAATCGTTCCCCGTAGAAAACCATGCTTTGACTCTCTGTCGTGCACGACAGAAACTCGGGCAGAAACTACTAAATCATCATCTTATTACACAAAGACGGCGTATTCGGCTTATTCACTTCAGGTGTGATCTAATACACTGGTAAGCATTCCAAATATGTCAAATAGGTTCGAGAAAAATTGGGGGCGCTTCTTTCTGGAAATCTCCTCATGTCTCTTCAACAATACAACCTTATTCACATTCACACCCCACTGCGCACTCATTAACACACCAAACTTAAAATAGACCTCAACCGCTATAAATCTATATTTTTGTTAGTAGAGTTCCCTACGAAAAAATAAAGGCTTGCACAATTTTTTGGGGTTTAATAGTGAACATATGCTTTACTAGAAATCTTCTCTGCTAGTAGGAGTAAAGGTGTATCCATACAAGTTGTTATTGGTGATTGAGGTTACAGGTGTCAGTCTAACAGAGACTGAATTAATTATTTCTGTTCAGGTCCATGTGATGATCATCACTGGGCACACAGATGGGGCAAAACATGTTGGGGTCCTTCTGCTAAGGTTTCTCTGAAGAGGGCAGGTACACTACCCCAATATGTTGTGTATGTTCTTTGTTGTTTTTTTTTTTTTTTTTCTTTAACTTCGGTACAAAACATCAACCATTGCTCTCTTTTACTACACAGATATCAATAAAATTCATAGGGTTATGGGGCTCGGGGCGGGGAGTCCTGACGCAGGTCCACACCCAGCAAAACCCTTTTTCTCATACGGTACATTGATGAAAGGTGCAGCGAGATATTTGGGGTTTGGGGCATCCATATACGTATTGGTGTCATATGTATGGAATTTCATAAGAAGACCATTTCTTATCCTTGTATTTTGCTACAGAAATGTCTTGAAAGTACAAAAAGGCTATTGTTTTGCTTAATTTCAATCTGAACATAAGCTGATTTTAGTTTTTCCTCCTATAGTAAATTAGAATTTCCCAATTTCTGTACAAAAAAATAATCATTCTCAGCTTACTTCTTCCCACATGGGGATATCTGAAAGAAAGCTTTTCACAGTAGGCCAGAAATTAAATTTAGGGACATCCAGTGCCTGTTCTGTGGAATCTTTCCCCCCTGTTTTGCACCTTAAAGCCTCATAGCACATAACGTGAATATAGCGACGTGTTCCTGCTTTTGTGGGAGCAAGTTAAGCTATACTATTTGGAACACCCAAACACCTTTGTCGTTATTTAAAACCTAACTATACGGGACCTAATCTAGGGTGTTTAACACCGCCTAATCTACTTGTTTATCGTAATTACGGACACTTCCATTGCCTGATCCATTGTTTGTCACTGGTACTGAAACCTGGCGGCGGATTCATCAATCGTAATGGTTCTTGGTCAAGGTTCTAGATGCTTGATGTAAAATACATAAAACATCACTATATTTAAATTAATTACCCAAAACATGTAGAAAACGTTTAATTTGTTAAAATTCAAGGGAAGCTTGATTGTTGACAATGCATTAAAAACCGCGACCATTAAATGGGATCCTCAACGTCCCAGAGTACACCACTGCAAATGAGAAAGATAACACCCTCAAAGAGACACTGGCACATTTGAAAAATAGTGCGCCCTTCAAGATTTTGCAAATCGATATTTTTGGCATGTTGTAAAGCTTTTTTATATACAAAGCCCTCACCCGCAATGATTAAGACCAAATCATCTCCCTTATGGGTAAACAGAACGATTTTATAATTTAACGTCGCACGGCGACGTTAAATTCAGCAGACAACGAAATGGCGTTTAACACACGAACACGAACGCCGTATGCATGATTCTCACGCTATCACCACTGTTTGACCGGTCTATAACCTTTGTGGGTTTACTATAAGTGAGTACGAGTCAAAAATTATTTCATGTAATATACACATGTGTTGATTAAAGTGATGGAAAACTTAAAAGTTGGCTACAAATTACCTGGTACGTGGTACTTTGGTACTTGGTGTGGTGATCCCTTTACAGCAAGCACCTAGCTAAACTGGGGATGGTGCAGAGTGGCGTCGCCAGCCGCCGACAAGTGAGAAAAAATAGGTGCTCCAAAATCAAAGAAGAAATTGTTTCAACAAAGGTGCACTATGTCCAAAATAACGAGCAGTTTATAGCACCAAATTTGGCCATAGGACGGGGTGTCATATCCCTGAGGCTGGAGCAGCGTAGCTTCTGAACATTGCCTGACTGTATGGAGTCACATGAAGAATGGCTTGTGTTTGCAGACGATTCTCCAAATGGCAAACACTTTCTAGGAAATGCATATTTGTATGCTTTACAGTTTAAGATTTTGTGTTGTTTGTACTTCAATGGATGATTAATCTGGCTGATATATGTGTTGCTCTCTGGAGCATCTGTGGTGATATATTACTAGTTGTAGTGGTTTTCTGTAGACATGGTCGCTTGTTGTGATGAGCGGCGAATATGAAGTTGATCCAATTAAGACTCTGTATAAGAGGTGTTACAAATGGGTTTGTTTTCCGATCATCTGCGAAGACGAACCGTGCCGCACTTCTTCTCCCCCTGTATCTCTCAATCCCGGTTATTTTTCTGATTTAGTATTAGGATTCCATATTTCACTGGCATCTCTAATTGGGGGCGGACAAGTGTTGTGTATGCTTGAGCTTTGTACTTTCTGTGAACACTGGGACCAAGGGTTCTGTGCAGCAATCCGAGAGTACAACTGGCTTTATGCGTGATTTTAGTACACTGTTCTTCCACCTTAAATCATGTGATATGGTAACGCCTAGGTAGTCATGTTTTTGCACCCTGTTAAGAACTTCACCCAGGAGTGTATACTGGTGTAATTTTGGACTTACGGTTTGCGTGTGATGGAAAGCACTGCACTTTTTTTGACGTTAAAATACATCAACCATGTGGATGACCATTCTGCCAGAGTATTCAGACTCTTTTTGTAAAATCTGTGGCGTGTGAGTTCTCAATCCTCGCTGTCAATACAATGCTGTCATCAGCGAATAATTTTATGGTTGATGTACTGTGGTCTTTTTATATCATTTTATGTAGAGTAAGAATAACACAGGTCCCAGCCGAGCCCTGAGGACACCTGAGGTCACACTTACCCATATGAATGAGTTTCCATTTGACGGATACGGATTGTTGTCCGATTTGGATAAGAACTACTGATCCACCCCAGTGTGTTACTTTTAATCATAATAACTAAGCTTTTGATATGAGATGTTGGTGTGAACTTTATCAAAGCTTTGCTAAGTCTAAAAGAACACCATCTGTCTGACCTTTGTGTGTATTTAGTGGTTTCGGTTTCGTTTTTTCGGAGTCAATCATTTGTTGAATTATGAGTTCTGTAACTGTGGATAAGCAAGACCTGAAACCGTGCTGTTCATTTATTAGAGATATTTTTGGGATTCAAGATGTTTTGCTATATGACCGCACTATATGTTCCCATAATCTTGCACCATATGCAAGTTCAGGAATAGGCCTGTAGTTTGGAAGGGTCAGCCTTTTATTACCACTCTTAAAAGATTGCTGTAACGAGTGCTTGTTTCCACTGGGTTGGTAATTGGGTTGAATTATATGAATGTTGGAACAAAAACCTTAACACAAGGTTCCATGTTCATTTGCAACCAGCTTAATAGACTAGGTGGCAATTTCTCTGTCCCCAGCTAAGCCGTAGATGGATTTAAGAAGTTGCGATAGTTGTTTTTGCAACACCTCAACCCAATTTCCAATTTAGGAATTGAGACATATGGGGAATCACCCTTAGCCTTTTTATCTCCGTTGTTTGAGTTCGTGGCAAAAACACTTCCAAAGTGGTGAATTGAAGGGCCTTCTGCTTTGTCAAGGTCCTGGGTGTTACACAAATTTTGTTTGCTGTTTAAGGGTTGGGATACCGACATTTTCATGCGTTTTAAAGTTTCACATATGACCAGAAAGAATTTGGGGCTTGATTTCAAACTTCCCCATAACACCATTGATTATTCATTATGTGCATTTTCGAACAACCTTGGTAACAATTTCTATAAGTCCGATAGGATTTCCAATCTGAAGAATTTTTTGAGTTGCGAGCTTGGACAAACGTTTATTATCCCTTTTCCTCATCTTCCGTTTAACATCAACTGAGATCCAAGGTAAATTTCTGTAACCTTTGGTTAGCTTTGAAGTACAAATTGTTTTTCCAACTAACTCACTGTCAAAGCAAATCACATTTTTTCCCATTTTTGTGTCCACGGATTTGATTTCAGGGTTTGAGATAGAAAATGCCCCCACAAAGCTTGCACTCAGATTTCAAGGCTTGCTCATTATTAGCTTTTATCAATTTGTACCCTTTCCTTTGTGGTTTTACATGGAATTTGGGTTTCATCATAATATCAAACAACAACAATTGAGGGGTCCCGAGATCCAGGTGGCCCTCCACCTTTGAACAATAATTGGGATTTGTTGCAATTAAAGGTCTTAATATACTGGTTGGGGATAGGTCCCTAGTAATTTTAGTGAACACGTGCCGATAGATATTTCCAGTAGGAATCTAGAAATTTCACATGCCACTTTTGGTGTTTGAATTTGTTTCACGGTCCAGTCAAACCAATTCATATCGGGTAAATTAGGTCCACCACCTATAAGCACATTTGGATAGTGACGATGACTTTTGGTGATGCACTTTGTGAGGGATGATATCATAACTATCAATGATCGGGTTTCTTACATCCTATATATGCTAGGCCAGATTAACGGGGTTTGGAATTGCTAAACTGTATACTGGCCCAGATTGACTCACCCCCTTCACAGTTTTTCCAATTCCCCCAGATCAGGCTCCTCGGAAGTAAATTATTGAATCCCTTGTCGGGCAATAAAACTCCACCATCCGTTTGCTCCCGTTCTTTAACGGTACACGCTGAGAATTTTCCTGGTTAAGAGTTCATAAGTGGCCTTGTGCTGTTGATTTTTTTTTCGCAACCAAACACACTATCTGTTTGTGGTTGATCTAAGTAGCACGGAGCCCCTGTTAGAATGTACTGATACCATTGCAGTTGTAATCACCCTCTCACATGATGTTTACGATTTTTAAATTTGTGTCATCTTTGAAAAATTTGAACATTTTGTTTAATGGGGTCGAAGTTTTGGGAAAAACACCACTGTGCACGTTCTCTATAATACTATCATCAAATCAAGGATAGGGTTGAAAATGGATTGATGTAGTTAGGACTGTTATGAAAAGATCCTAATCAAAATTTACAAATCCACACCCAAACAACCCCAAAGAAGCTTCGGTATGTGTTTTGACAAAGCTATAAAATCTCTGTCATTTTCTACACAATTTGTGTGGTACCACAACTCGCACTCATCACACAGAATAGCTCTTGCATCCTCTTCCACGTCTTCCTGTACAAATGCACATGGAATATGGAGCATCTGCGTGAGATTGCGAGTGTGCAGGACCAGGATTGACTTCAATTGGCCCTGAGTAATATATCAACAACAATGATGGTAACTAGGATCCAAGGTCATAATCTTGCACGAGAACCAAACTTTTGTCTTGACTTTATAAATACAAACACCAATACTCCACATTCCCTAACTATATTGGGGTATGTTATTTTTATGTGATTAAAATATATCTTGTTCTAAATGGCCTAGACTATCATTTGAGAGCAAATGAAGAATTTCATATTTTGTGCGAAATGTGCCGTGCCGCTTTAAGAAACTGCTAAATTGTTACCGTGGGGGGGGGGTGGGTGGGGTGGGTACCGGTGGGCATCACGAGGGTAGTTTTAGTGAACTTTCCTCCCGTGCCTTCAAAACGCCAACACGATGTGTTCGTAAAAAGCTCCTGGGTAATTGTTTTCATATCCTTCCTGGCATTTTTAGTGAAACAAATGTGAAGGCCAGCACTTTCACCGGGTTTAAATTATGCCGTCAAAGTCGATAGGTAACGGTGATTGGCATCCAAGAATGTTTTTTTTTTTTTTTTTTAATTATACATTTAAAATACTCTGCAAAGTATAGCCTCTAAACTTCTATGTTATGTATTATGAACTATTAATTTGCTATCATTTAAAATGCATGATGGAAAACCACATGAAACTACCATATTCCTAACGTTTTAGAGTAATATTTTGGAGTTTTTGCCATCTATCTGTGCAAATTGACAATTTGCCGACTCGCAGAATTTATGACGTCAATGTGACGCCATACTATATATGTTATGGGTACTTATTTCGGTACTGCAAAAAGGAGGAGCATAGCTATCCACCGGTGGTAAAAAAACCATCACAAGACATTGGGTGCCGTATGGTCATGTGTCTTATGTGGGACACCTTTGCGTACGGAACACCAAATTTGTGATTTCCTCCTTTTCATTATTTACTTCGCTACTTCAAAATACTATTACATCTGGCCCATCATAAAAAAACTATATACTTTTTGGAAAGTTCATGGTTCAAGAAATCCATTTTATAATCTTTTAGATGATATAAACAGGGGGTTACTAAACATATTAGGGTGTGATGTTAGACAAAACAAATAGATTTCTTCAGCCAATTAATGACCAATATACTTTCTCCTCAATGAAGAATCTTAAAACAAAGTACATATTATTAGCTAAGCTGGGGATCCCTTAACAGGTCGGGAAATGCCAAATATAATTGATGTGGTTTGTGTCAATCTACAAGGAGCGGACGAGAAGAAAGCATTCAATATTGGCGTGGTATGACATAATAGTGAAACTATTCATTTGTCAGAGAGTAATAGAAAATTTCCGGGTGACTGGTGTGAATTATAATGGCAAAACCCATGACTGAAAATCAATAGTTTCAATAATGATGTCAAGGGGAGTGATATCTTTTTGTGGCCCAGTGTATTGGAAGGAATGCCCCGTAAAGATTGGATTAAGATTGTGGAGTGGTTCATCATCGCATTTCCCTTTTGGGTACCTTAATGATTATCCATAATATGGGTCCTTCGAAACAACCCTTCGATTCGTACCATTATCGTAACCCGGACATCTCTTATTCCAACCGAAGCCTTCCAGAAGAAATCGATACATGAAATCTCTTCGTTTTCAGATATGGTGTCGCAACAATAGTGATATAACGCTTCTTTTGACTGCATTCCGCTGGTATGAAAACGCTGACTTATGCCATACACCGATGCAATCTGAGTTATTTACGGGTGATAAGGCTGAGGGTTTGAACATCTGTAAGTATTACAGAAGCAACTTGATAATGACATCAACATACACTGAACCTCTACACATGGATAGCGGGTGCCGTACAGTTTGATATGGTCACCGAGTGCAACAACAGGCAAGTTGGTTTTTGACCTATACAATGCATGGCGGAAACAAGGACTACACTGCTGGTGCCCACTATTCCACACGATGTTCTATTGTTTGACAAGGTGTATGCAGTGTTTCCCGCCATTATTGTCATTTATTGTATAGGTCAAAACCTTCCTGATGTTTCAATCGCTGAAATCCGGTTATTACGGGCTGGCTGATAAGGCTTGCATGTTTGAACAGCGGAAGTATACAGAAGCAACGTATGATAATGCATCAACATCACTGACCTCTACACATGGATACGGGCTGTGCCGTACAGTGAATGGCACCTGAGTGAAACACAGGAATATTGGTTTTTGGACCTATCAATATGGCGGAAACAATGCATACACCTCTTGGTGCACATATTTCCACACAGATTTCCTATTGTTTGACAAGGTGTAATGCATGTTTCCCGCCATATTGTATAGGTCAAAACCTTCCTTGATGTTTCAATCGGCGACTCAGACCCTCTATCCCATGTGTAGAGGTCAGTTGATATATGGGCTTCAAATCTAAGCTAATTCCTCGCTATTCGAATTACTGTGCGCCGTCTTCAGTTCTCTTGCTAGCCAGCCGCATGTTGTTTAAACCTAAGTAGACATATCTACACGTTAAAAATTTCCGTAAATTAAGAAATAGATTTTCCGTAAATTTCTGTTTTAGAAAACACTAAATAAAAAAACAACAACAAAAAAAATTAATTTACGGAATTTTACAAAATTCTGGCAGCAATATTTCCGGGACTTTTTTTTTTGGTCCGTAAATTTTAAATTACGGAAAAAAGATCTGTTAACATACATACATTTTTTCCGTACTATGAGACAAAGTTCCTGTAAAATTACTTGTCAAAGTATCCGTAATTGACAGAAATTTCCTGTAATTTACCCTAAACATGTCTGGAAATCGCTGCAGAAATTTCCGTTCATTTAACGGACATTTTTTTAACGTGTATGTCCCAGTCACCATAGCAAAAAAAACATAGGGGATATTATGTTAAAAACCAAGTCAACGAAAGCGCCCGTGTGGTCCTTTAGAACAAGGATGTATTTTTTTTTTTTGTATAACCGTTTTGAGTGTGCATTCGCAGGTACAACAAGGTAATATTAGGCAACCTAACAACATGACATGTGTTTCTGTCCGGGTTTCTGTTTAATAGTGTATTAACGCACATTTTCCCATGATGCCTCACGAAACTAGCCACGCCGAGGCAGCCGCTGGGAGCGCACTTTGTCAAAATAGCAAGATTGCATACACATTTGCTTAAGTGACATAAGGAAAATTTATTAGGTACCAAATTTCGCCAATTGCACATCGATTGTAGACCACCTACCATAGAACGTTCCGAAGGTTTTAATTGGAACAAACAAGTAAAAAAAGAAACAGCAAACCTTGTGTTTTTTGAACTTGCCTGACTATCGTAATTTTCCCCTAGAACACCTGCTTTGACTTTCTGTCGTGCACGACAGAAATACTAATCCTCATATTATTACTAAATGTCGTTTTCGGCTTTATTCACTTCAGGTGTGAGCCTCATACATTGGAAAGCATTTCAATATGCAAAAAAAAAAACCGGGTTCGAAAAAAATTGGGGGGCGCCTTCTTTTCTGGAATCCCTCCTCATGTCCTCTTTAACAGACTACTTTGCGGGATGGTAAATACTATTATAGTCCTTCTTTGTGTTTCCCATTTAGCTAAAACAAAAGTGCGAAAGGGCGAACAATCTGAAGACCGCACACTAGGATTTATCTCGTGATTTAAATGCCAAATAAGTACTTGTCAATGATGGCAACTTGAATGTCCACCCAAGTAACGACTCTCTGGCTCGAGGCTAGGGCCGTATTGCGACGTAAATGTGTGCGTGCAGTTATGTACCTTGTTGAAATTATGTAGCAATCAAGAAATCGGGCCTGCAGTTTTGAACACTTTTGCATAACGCATTAATTAAATGCATGGTCCTTATGCATCATGATAACAAAGGTCAAATTTGTCAAAGACGAAAACAACACACACACAAACGCAAAAAAACAATAGCATTTTTAAAATAATGTCCACAATGGACGGCAAATTTATTACATGTAGGTTGCTGAATACCATTGACTTTCGTTTTCTTCCGTTTTTAACCGCGTTAAAATTACTCATCGGGGAGGTTGTAACACCTGAATATTTTTCATTCCGTGGCAAATAAAAACAATGGCCCTGCAACTCTCAATGAAAAAGTGGCTTCTTTCCCCTCCTCTGTCGTGCCAGACCGATTGTTGAAATATCTTTAAGCTCCATTGTTCACTGAGATTTTTTGGGAACAGAAACTGATTTTGTATATTTTTGTTCATTTTGAAGAAAATAATGGGGCCAACCCCCCCCTTTTATTATTAGGAGAAAAGGGATAAGCAGCGGATGGCGATCCTAAGCTCGAAAAAATCATTAAAATTCGTATTTTGGGTATTTTTGGCATGGATTTGCAAACAAACCTGCAAGTGGTTGTCTTAAATTTGTACTTTCAATTCTGTAATTTCTATAACTGCTGATCAAAACTTTTCCTATGAATAATCAATTTATAAGCCTATTTGTGCACCATGACTTGTACAGTTGATCTCGAACATTACCATGATTGATCTTTGTTTTATTCTGTGGGCCTGCTGTAAAGTACAATCAGCTGTTTGGTGTAGATTTTTGAGACGGCATTGCCCCCTTTGTCTATTTGCGTGAGACGATAAATGGCAAATTTCCTTCAACTATTCCATTTGTTCACTGTTGGGGTTTTCTTGTCCCTACATTAAAGTAGTTATGTGGAATGTTTGAATTTTCTATCCTAAACAAATTGCATTTCCACATGGTTTTTTAATTCTCACTCGATGATCGCTGCTTATCCCTCAGCAATTTTACATCGGGTTTTGTCTCCTCCCTTTGTTGAGACCAAGGAATGGTTCTAGATTGGGGGTTTTTTTGGTCTATATCTACGCCCGCGCCCCACAGTCTATTTGCAATAATTCGAAATGTACAATTAGTGTATCCACATTCTAGTCTTTCCTATCTTCTGGTTGCCACTATGGCTAAGATTTTTAACACATACAGTGTCAAAGGCCAGCAAAATTTCTTTGTGATTTGATTGGATTTAATATACAGACAGACATACCACCGCGACACATAATTTAGGCTTTGGCCATTCATCCCGGAAGTGTACTTATTAAAGTAATGTTATTTGCTTTTAATAATATATTTACATATCTCCATTGCATTTTATTTGTTCAACATATGCACAGCATAATTACTCCTTGTATTTTTTTTCTATTTTCGTTCGTTCCATTTAATTTTATTAATATGTATGAATATACCGTATATGAATATCCCCTTTTACTGGTAAATTACAATTCGTGTGATGCATTTACCATAGTTTTGATTTTCTTATCAGAAGTCAGTGTATTATAGTGACGGTGTTGATGTTTTTTCTCATTTTTTTACGAAATTAAAGGGACAGACCTTTGCAAATTGGGGGGGGGGTGGCTAACGGGGTGTCCAAAGGTGCTTTTTTTTTCGTGTTTGGTCCCTTTTTTTAGTCCCTTCTCCATAGACACTGTACAAAAGAGATCATTCATTGGGGGGGGGGGTGTGGTTTTTTTGGATGTTTGTTGTTACTTTTGCCATTTTCTGTGGTCTTGCAACTTTCCTAACTTTTGCCTTTCATCCCAACCCACATTCCCCACCCCCCCCTTGTTCCGCCACTGATGGTAGTAAATATTCAAAGTCTCTCAAACAGTGGTAGAAGCTTGAAATACTTAAAGAGACACCTGGCACATTTGAAACAGTGCGCCCTCAGATTTTTCAAAATCGATATTTGCATGGTTGTAAGGCTTTATATATAACAAAAGCCCTCACCAATGATTCGACCAAATCAGCTCCTTATGGGTCAACATAACGTGTACGTTTAACGTCGCCGCGAACGTTAAATTCAGCAGGACGCGACGAAAATGGCGTTTAACACAGAACACGCACGTCGATGCATGTTTCCCACGCTCTGCAAACACTGTATGAGCGGTCTATAACCTTTGTGGTTTTAATATCATGAGTAGAGTCAAAATATTCATGTCATATATCCATTTGTTTGAATTAAAGTTTGGAAAACGTAAAAGTTGGCCTACAAATTACCCTGGATGTCTTTATTATCTCATATCACTGTCCCTATCTTTTTTTTGAGGTATTTTAGTTTTAGGTGTAAAATAAATCGCTGTTCTTCCAATGGTCTAGACTATCATTTGAGAGCAAATTGAAGAAATTTCATATTTTGTGAAAATGTGCCAGTGCCTCTTTAATGGTCCATGGCACGATCGCTAATAACCTCGTCCCCCAGAAACCACATATTTTACCGCAAGTGGTCAACATTTTGCTATCAGAAGAAAGCTACTATTTTTCTCATTTACCCTGTGAAATCTTAGAGCCAAAGACTATTTGGTTTGGAAGTTATGAGCGAAAATGTGTCCCAATTTTTCTCATTTACCCTGTGAAATCTTAGAGCCAAAGACTATTTGGTTTGGAAGTTATGAGCGAAAATGTGCCCCATTTGGTCGACCAATATTAATTTTACACTCTATGGGGCTTACAAAATCACATTTTTAGCTCCCACATCAAAACGGATTGAAATATCGGCGCGAAACTTTACAGATAGGGTTTTGGAGTGAAGGCCAATCTATCAAGATGAAAACTTCATATCCTTAAATCTTAATTACACTGATTCGGCCATTTTGATTATGTTATATAACAAAGACTTTGGTGTATTACATAGTGACGGATGTTGAGCCTTCTGTATCACTGGTAAGTTTTACCCTAGGCTGACCTTAATACGTCTGTACCTGTGTAACTAAAGGTCGGAACCCATCCCGAAATAAGCATTCTTAACCCTAGATAACGATCGTTATTGGGTTGCAGCTTTGTTAACTTCAGCTAATAAGTGTTAACTCTAGATAAGGTGCGTTATTCATGGTTCAACTTTGTTACTTCCAGATAAGCTTTCTCATCTGCAGATAAGGAGCCTTACTAAAAGATGGGCTTTGGGTTCACATTTTATAGGGTTTAGCTTTGTTTACTGGAGAAAAATGCTTCCTTATCTCTTGATATATGGGGTCTTATACCGAGATAAGCTTTGTTAACTACAGATAAAGACTGCTATTTGGGGTTCAACTTAACGCTACCCTTATCTCGAGAGAAGGGGGCGTGATACACTAGAGCTTCTTGAGATAAGCTTTGTTATAAACTGCATAAACTGCAAAAGTTATTTCGAGATAAATGAACGTTCCGTTAACTCGAGCTAACGCCCCGTTAGAGTGACAGGAAGAGATTTTTAAGGATACAGGTACAGTCCTATTAAGGTTCAAGGTCATCATGGTGGAAATGTTACCCAGTGTTCGGATATCTTTTGAAACGGGAGTCAAATTGTTCATCTTGCCTTATTTTACAATGTTTGGAATTTGGTTTCGTAATTAGTGGGCAAAATGTAACAAGGGTCTACATGGTCTATAGGGGTAACCACAACTTGACCTCAAATTGTATACAGGGCTGTCACCCAAAGATTTAAAATTAAATGTCTGCTTCAGTATGACTAGGGCAATAATCTGACACCGGTTTCAACAAAATCTGAGCATTGTATATTTCCCCCAGAATGACCTTGAACCTTATCAGGAATGTAGCCGTGCACTTAAAGCTCGGAACCTAGACAAACTATACCTTTTTTAATCCCTATACAGCTTGTCTAAAAATGGTACAATCAAAAACCGATTTTTTTTTTCAATATTATATCTCATCATAAGTAAGTTGTTTTGTACATCACATTAAAGAAAAAAGACCAGGCTTTCCAGTATTTTTTGTTTCATCTCATTTGCTTGTTTTTATCGAGAGATAACACCAGTTTACTGCGGGACACAAAAATCGAGTTTGTGCCACTCTCTGGTTGAGTGCAAACGGTGAAAGAATAAGTTATTCACATTTGAACAGATATGAAATTCTTAAACAAAAGGGATTAAATTCATAAAAAAACTCTAAAAGATACGAAAACAGTTGTGTAATGGTGGAAGTTATGATCAGTAAGTTCTGTCTTTAAGATAAAAGTTTTAACATTCGACATACTATTGTTTGTTAGAAGAGAACCATGAGCGTACAACAACCTTGAGGAGAGAGTTTTTATGGTCTTGAAGTAACATGAAACGCACATTCCTACCAACACCTTGATACTTTGCTTGCAATTTCAAATTTTGATTGACTTCAACAATTAGTAAATGCACAAAGACAATTATTTTGGATGTGGAGTGTTTATTTTGGTTGCAATTACATTCCTTCTGGCATGATATAACCGATACCAATTTTGTAATAAATTCAAAGTTCCATATCATTGACGTGCAATAAATGTTGGGTTTGTATTGTTTATATAAAAAGAAGAAGATATTTATCATTGAACTGATTATGTTGACTATTAAAACTTGTGTCGATAAAAGTAGGTTTCCTTTGTTTCTTTTGTCAAGTTGCAATCTTTTGTGAGCTTCAAGACAGCATGGTATAACTGCGCGAAACAAGTCTGCCCATGCATAAAAGTGGCACAAAATCGATTTTGGTATATCGCACTAAATTGATTATATCTCTGGATTGACAACAGCAAATGAGATGAAACAAATACCAAAGCCTGGTCTTTGTTCGTTAATATTTTGCCAAGTAGCAGTGACTTATTTTGAAATTTCATATATAAACCAATTTTTTTTTTCTGATTGTACCACTTTTTTTGAGACAGGCTGTAATGAGACAAATACATTGGTCTACATTAAACATAATTTTACTTTATATCAAATTTTACCCCTGTACTAATTTTAACCAAACTACCCCCTTATTTTACAAAGTTAATCACATTTCCCAGAGGTTGGACCCAAAAATTCTAATTCAGCACACTTCAAACTGTAGAAAAAACATCTTCAAACCTTCTTCCCCAAACTTCTAGAATAGGATTTTAGTTACTAAAAGAGACTTAGGCTAACTGTGTGTGTGTGTGTGTGTGCGAGCGCGAGCGCGGGTGTGTGTGTGCGCGTGTGTGTGTGGGGTTGTGTACGAACGGATACATGTATGTGGGTAGGTATGTACATATGTATGGATTTATGTATGTAGGTTTGTTTGTCAGTACCTGGAAAACAAATTTCCGCCCTGGGCTAATTATCGCGCACGTACCGGTCTAACTGCAAACAATATAATCAAACATGTCAAATATCAATTTCGAGAAATATACGATGGGCGCTTGCCTGGCAAAATGTTCTGCTATTCCTTTAATGCTATAAGAATACTCTCTCCTAGTACAGGATTGATAACATTTCCGTGTTATATGGGACCCACTAGTTTTCCCGGCCCAGGGACTCATCAGCTTCTCTCCCAAATTATATCTTGCTATGCTACGACCAATCAGCAAAAGTTCATAAATTCAAGTTATAACGAGCATACTATACTTACAAACAGTTCCATTATTAGATCCTCTGTTTCTCAGTGGTAACGAAATCACTCCAACAGACTCATCAATGGTGATATCCAATACTTCAAATAATATGGATGCTTCAAGCGGTGCTTTAAAGACGAAATGATATGGTGCTAATATTAATAAGAGAATTTTGTTACCCAGTAAAGATTAGCATTAACATGTGACGAGTGCTTTTAAAATTCGCGTTCATTCAGAATGATAAGGCTAATTGAGCTGTAGCTGTATGTGCATATTCTACGCATCTCTTACATGTCAGTAGACGAGTGCTAACTTTGTTTGTAAACATTGATGTCACATCATCTATATCTATGATCATTGTATAAGGTTAAAGAAACATAATATGAAAAATGTCGTTTACGGTAGTAAAATTCTATCAAAACACTTGTTTATGGTGCGTTTTTAAACAAGCATACAAATTACTCATTTAGGGTACACTGTCAATTATTACAGCAAAATTTACAGAAAAATACTAAGAAAGTTGAAAAACGATGGTATTTGGAAATGCAAAATACTGTAATTGTTATATCTAATAATCATAACTAAAATCAACATTATTATACATTATTATGATTTTCACTTACATGATTAACTTGCTAAAAATGCAGGAAAAAATGTTGCAACAGTTCTGCCAACAAAATCCAGTAAAAATTCAGATTTACATGTTTCTATTCAAATTCACTGTAAATTTTTACAACAAGCTGTAAACAAATTGTAAATTTTACAGGGAAAAAATGTGGCATCAGGTCCGCCAAAGAAATCCAGTAAAAATAAAGAATTGGAGGTTTCCATTAAAATTCACTGTAATTTTTACACAAACTGTCAACTTTAAAGTTTGATGTAATTAATATACATTTAAGCGCGGGTGGCGCATGCGTACATTTCACAGTATACAGAGTGAATAACAAAATATGTGCATGAAAAAACACAAAAATTTGACCCTGACCTGTTTACTCAACTGTGACGCGGTCGATGTTTTTATAATCTGCATATTTTCGACTTCTGCGCTGAAAAAATGACGTAATTTGGTGAAGAAATGAGGTAGATATGAAAGATTTGCACGACTGATCCAGAAAGATTTGGCACCACATTCAGACCAAATAATGGAACTATCCCATTGGAATGGGGTAAAATGGATCAGTCGCGAAATTATTTCATATCTACCTCATTTCTTCACCAAATTCCTTCATTTTTTCAGCATAGAAACTAAAAATAAGCAGATCATGAAAACATCAACTGCACCACAGTAAGCAGGTCAGGGTCAAATTTTGTGTTGTTCCTGCAAACATTTATTGGCACTATGTAAGATAACGTAACAATCTGGTTAAATTTGTGGAAAAAAAACCTCTACAGGGTGTCTCAGAAAGAATTACGCCCTAACTATTGGTGACCATAACTTCAAAAGTGAGTATCACATTTGATCAATTTAAAAAGAATCTTAAACCACAATTATTTTTCAATATTTTAATGTAAACAGTACTCGGTTCAGTAGTTTTGAAGAAATAAGCGAGTATGTAACACATGTCAATGGACACTTCCTTCCAAGTTTTGTAATAAAGTGATTCAGACAGAACAGGCGAGACATAATCACAATTCTTTCAAACAGGTCTAAATGGGTAATCTTGTTAAAGCTTGATCTGTGGATGTGTGGCACATTGTTACGTCTGCAACTTTGTCTTGGATTTAGACGAAGAATACGTCTGATGGCTGCAATGTTCTGTAGAGTTCGGGCGGTTCTCCGCCTTCCACAGCGACTCTTGTTCAGATTTTGACTTGTACCCGTTTCACGATACTTCTTAACATTGTTCAAGATTGTCTTCTTGCAAGGAAGATTTCTGTTGAATTTTAATCTAAATTCCTGCCTGACCAGAGTAATGTTATGACCAGTTTTGGCATATCTGAATACAATGCACTTTGTATGGTCGACAAATGTTGACCAACCATCTTGTCTCGTGCCAGTACTTCATATAACACGAGTATGGATTAAAACGCGGGAATTTTGAATTTGCACTCAAATCATGTCTTTATTATTTAAATGTAGAATCCACCATCTTATTAGAATAAGATGTCTAATTTGAATAAAATACTATTGTGAATAATCTTATTGTTCATTTATCCACCTGTTAAACTATTGATTAAACTTCTCAATTCATTCTATACAGTGCCACCCCTAGTTCAACTAACATATTTCACATTTTCTACAGATTTTATTGGTAATAAAGATGATCATTCTTGTTATTTACCAGGTTTTGTTTGGATGTTTGTCATAATTGTTATGGTAATTGTTTATGAACAAACGAACAAAACGAACAAAATGGCATGGAAGTGACGGAACTCACAAAATATTAAACAAGGCCGGTTCTGGGGAATGAAAGAAGACAGCTTGAACAGATAACATCAAATCTGCATTATTGTGAGCAAACTTGGAAGGAAGTGTCCATTGACATGTGTTACATAATCGCTTATTTCTTCAAAACTACTGAACCGAATCGAGTAATGTTTACATTAAAATTGTGGTTTAAGATTCTTTTTAAATTTTTAAATGATACTTACTTTTTGAAGTTATGGCCGCCTATAGTTAGGGTGTGATTCTTTCTGAGACACCCTGTATGTACAGGGTGTCCCAAACAATTGGTGCAAGCAGATAAAGACCGATTTCTCAAAAACTACTGAAGCTGTGAATTTCATTCTCATAGTGAATATTATTAATAATCTTTTGTATAAATTGTGCAAATCCCATGACAATCCGCCCACACAAACCAGAGATACGAACGATTATTAAAGGTCATCTGTTTTTTTCACCCATTCCAATGGGATTTACACAGTTAACATCATTTGTCCGTTCTGCTGTCGGGTGCGATTTCAACACATTGAATGTACTACTGTATTCATGGCATACCATTTAAATATTAACAACTAGGAAATCAAATGCACAGAAAGATTATTTTAGATTTATTAAGGTCCATGTTTTTTTAAGTTGGGACCCACTTGTCGTTTCATGTGCATTTTTAGGCACACTACCCTGATTTTACAGTTTTGATGCTATAACCGTTTAAACTTTACATTTACCCCTTATATGTCTAAACATAGATTCTGAGAGCATATACTCGGCAGATTTCAAGAAACAATACAATTGGCTTCTCAACGGGTGACTCTAAATATACAGGGTGTAACAAGCAAATAGCTAGAAAGGTATTCAGTTTATGGTTGTCACCCCCAAACAACAGTGATGATAAAATTTGGCACTTGTTTAATCATAATTACCAAACATTGCCCAACCAAGCCATGTTCAAACTTTTATTCGGACAAATCCTCGCATTACACAGATACAGGGTGGTCCAAAAACAAAAATTAATGCTAGATTTCTTCTATTCTCCCTATATCTTGTACTGAATAACATATTTTCATGATTGAGATGTGTTACTAGATGTAAAAACAGCAAAGCATCCAATTATGCAATTGAAGAGATTCGACAAAGCGTTTTCGTGAAATTGCCTTTTTTGATCAGAATGGAGCACGAGGGCGCTTTTTCAGATTGCGGCAAACATTTGGTTGTTTCTAGATTTTTGTTTACTAAAGTAAAGAGGATCACAACCTAGAACCTGCCTATGATTATCTTGAACAGTTTTGGCCTAATCTTGCTTTTGTTTTTTTCCGTATCACCATTTGTAGCAGTTTGTGCCCTCCGCCACATGCTCCTCCCCACATGAGCCACCCCTGACTTTTACTCTTACCCGAGTTAAATAATTAGTACAAACTACTCATCTTTTTTTGCTTCAGAATTGGCGGCCAATTTCCAAGGAAAAAATAATACCAAAAAGCTCTGTCTCATAAAAATGTAACAAACTACAAGCAGTAAACAATTTTGGGAACTAAGATGCAACAAATCCACCCTTTTTAGGTGCCCAACTTAAAAAAACATGACCTTAGAGTGACAATAGGCACTAGAATAATAATGTGCAATGATTGAGCCTACAGTCGCCTTCTATTATTATGAGCAGCACAAATCAAAACTTTGCTGTATGTCTATTTTGTTATTTCTACCTGAGCATTTTTGTGATAAATATCTAACTTGTAAACTAAGTGGTACATGTGTTTAAATGTCATACATTTAGTCACATTCTTTTCCCAAGAAATGAAATTAAAAAAGCTTGAATAGCTCGGCAGTAACCTAATTGCCTGGCATCGTTTGTCCAGACCCAAATGTGTAATGACACGACACATACGATTTTCTTGAAGTTTCTCATCTTTGGGAAGGTTTTATAAATAACAAAATTGGATGAATGTGCCATTCTTTTTCATTGAACTAAGCTAAGAGGATCACACCTGTCATTCATTGATTAATTTCTCTACTTTAACAATTGACTTGAATCTAAAATTTCATTTCAGCAACATCCATTGCTTTCTTACAATCTGTTCAATGTACATGCATTACTCCCGACATGCATGCATTACTCCCTTTCAACAGGTAGCCCTTTAGAATTAGTATTGTCAGCTTAAAAGGTATTAGTACTAGATATCATGTAAGATATTTGTTCAGGTACAGCACTGCATTAATTTAGTAGCATATCACCTTCAGGTTCTTAGGTTATTATTTAGTCAATGCACACGATTGAACCACAACTCTATCTGATGTACTGATAATCACTAACTGTGTAAATCCCATTGGAATGGATAAAAAACAGAGGGTCGTTAATAATTGTTTATATCTCTGGCTTTCATGGGAGAATTGTCATGGGATTTGCACAGTTCATACAAAAGAGTATAATTAATAACCTTCATGAAAACGAAATTCACAGCTTCAGCAGTTTTGGAGAAATCGGAGCTTATCTGCTTGCACCACCTTTTGGGATACCTGTATTTGGCAGTGCTTTTTCATTCTCTACATACCACAAATTAATGTGATTGTGATCTTGCTGATTGAAACAAATAAATTGTGGCAGTCTGGAATAAAGATGATACTGTGATAAGTTATTAAACCGAATTTTCAGTATCATTTTTATTCTTCTAACATACGCATTTCCCTTATATTACGCAGGCCTAATCAGTACTGACCTGAATAGGCAATTCCAGCTTGGTAAGCATGGGATGTACAACATCCTACAGTCATCATATAGACAGCAACTGTGAATATTGCCAAAGGATCCGTGCTTCCTACGCTATGAAGACCCGTTGATACTTCACCGCGAATACTACACATTGATTGGTCATCGGTAGTCAGCTGATCCCAGTCTGTCATCGGTGTCTTGTCATCAAATATAAGCCCATCCACGTAACTACAATTCGTTATGACGTTGATAAAATAGTCCTTAGAGTAAGGCAATGTCGTGTCAAATACAGGGAATGTCACGTTGTTATAATATGAGTCCATAGGAGGTACAACTATCATTGCCGGATCACCGCGGCTATCATCACAAGCATTATATGCTTTCATGTATTGTACAACTAATACTGGAAAGTCAGACGTAATCGCAATCATTGTTTCTCCCAGGACATCACCCTCATAGAATCCCCCTGCTTGCACCTCGACTGTACTGATATTTGAAATGGTAAGTGTTGTTGTGTGGTTTGCTGACAGGACCCGATAACGGTAGCCACACGATTTTGTCATAAAGGGTGCTAACACAAACTGATGGCCAAATTTCTCAACAGGTGGAATGTTAGCCAACAAACCGTCGAAATATTTAACGCCTGCAGGAATCTGTGTCCAGACTCCACTGATCATAGACACGGGTCTTGTAGAACGAATATTAGTTCCTGTTATATCTTCTTTACCAGGGCCCTCAAAGCGATAGTTCTCAAACGGTAGTAGATTGATAACATATTCCTGTCCTGCTTTGGTGATAAAGCTAACGGAGGTCTCATGATCAAGAGCAGACACAACAAAGAAGGATGGGTAGTTTCTGGATTGCGGCGCGTATGAAGCGACATAGTATTCAACACCGAGATTGGAAGTGGGAAGAACCAGAAACCCATCACCATCGAAATAGTCGTTATCAAAACATGCAACCGATACGTCACTTGATGATTTCACGATGACAGTCTTGTTATATTTTCCAGGTTCAATAATGAGAGCAGCAAAAGGTAAGGAAATATCAGCTTTTTCAATTCTAGTAATAGTGGTTTTAACCTCAAATTTCAAAACGGGAATGGTCAGGGAAGTATAGACGGGTTCCCTTGAGGAAGTTGTGATCAAAACTCGGGGTGGATGACTCGGGCTATAATCTTTTGTCACCGGGACAGCAAATACGTATTCAGATCCTCCCAAATTTTCTTTGCCATAAACTGTATGGGAATAAAGATAAAAAAGAAGAATAATGTGGAATGTGGATTAGTATCGCAATCTGCTGTATGACCGAGATTGGGACTTACGTCAAATCTAGTACATTGTGTCGATTGTTGGGGTGCTTTCACTATCAAAATAAATTCACTGAAAAAAAATCACTGAAATCTGTAATGAACACTGAAAAAGAGTTACGCTGAAATTATTACTGAAATTATCATTGAAAATGGGACCATTTCACTGGGATTAGCAAGTTTCAGTGTGATTAGTGACAATTTCAGCGTTACTCTTTTTCAGTGTTCATTTCAGATTTCAGTGCTTTTCAGTTATTCAAATTTTCTTTCATAATTATACTAAATGGGATCAAAAAGAAAATGGTGCTTGCATAGACCCAATTCACATAGCAGGAACCTGTTCTGACCAATACCCTACATACAGTGCTATACAGTCAGGTACCAGTAACGGGTTACTGTTCCTCACGTATTGTACACATCGGGGTTCAAACCCTGTACTTAGTATGTTTCTCTTTACATCTAAAATAATATTGAAATACATTTATTTTAAAAAGACCATAGTTGGAATCGACCCTGTGATATCTGCATTATAAATGGATGCTCTTATCCACTACACTAACGAGGGAGGATGTGGGAGGAGATTGATTTTAATCCTACATAAGCATTACGGAATAAAGCGATAATACTATCGTGATATGATAGCACTGTATGCAGTGTATACATTGAGTCAGTTATAACAGGTACCTGCTGAATAGCAATAGCACTTACCAGTTATAACAGGTTCCTGCTATGTGAATTGGGTGTTGTATAAGGACTTTGATTACGCGTATCGGCGAAATAACTGATTTCTGCAAAGGTTATTATTAAATATTATACCTTTCAATACTCTGGGGTATGTCAAGTCCAAAAGTTGCACATTTGAATGAAAATGAATAAATGTCATCAAAATGTCTTTCCCTAAATATCAGTGACCAGTAGATGTACATCATGCTGTATTGAGTTGAGCAAATCATAGCACTGTTGATATCCAGTAAATCCGCTCGGTATGCAGAGGATAAAACAATTCAAATTACTTTTAATCTTGAAGTACAGAGCCATTGTTATTACCCATGCAGTTAAAGATATCATGTGCTATCACCACAAAGGTACTTTTTTCATGACGCAAAGCACAAGATACGTGTCCTCTTTCACGGATAAATAAACCTCATGCGTCTACTGTGCATTCAATTAACTTTGACCTTAGTTCATCATTTTTTTTTTTCCAAAAAGGAAACAAAGATGAAACACAAAATCATGAAAGAAAGTTGTTTGACAACATCTTTGTGCAGAAACAAAACTTAAGTGAAGGTGAAACCCATTTTTTGAATTGTAGCACTAACATTAACTTTTGTTTGACTTGAAGCTATTTTAGGATGGGAATTTACAATAAAATACATTAAATTGCATGTTAACGTGTCCGTTGCTATGGCAACGACGGCCATCTTGGATTTGATGATGACAAAACTCTTGCAGATATTTCTCGACCACCTTAAAAGCTATTTTTACCAAACCAACTCTGATAGATAAAAGATGACCCCAATTACAACCCTACAGAGGCTTTTTCTCAATTTCCTTTGGAAAGTGAGTCAAATGAGGTCAAAGGTTACCAATTTTGGCAGAAAATATGCGTTTTCAAACGCAATTGCTCATTGGATCGTTAAAAGTATCAAAATATGGATTTTCCTTCTACGTAAGGTTAAAATATAGGTCTTCATCAGTCACTGTGCCAATTTGCTAGTTGATAGCATGCACCATTGCTGAGAAATTTCCGCACGTAATTTGCACACAGTGCAAAACGCCATTTTGAGAAAAACGCATTTTAATGTATAAACGGGCATAACGCCCGTTTTGCTGTTGCCTCTGACCTGATCTGTTGCTGAAATTAGTAAGTGAGTAAGTGAGTTCACAGAAACCCCTCATGTCACTGAACTATGATTGAAGACCGATTTATAACCCTCGAGATGAACCTGCAGCTGGTATCGCAATATTGGTGATTTAACGCCACGAAGATGATTTGACACTACCTTGAACTTGCTCTCAAAAGTGATCACTCTTCCATAGCATAAATCATTTAACTTTTAATTATTCCTTGCACCATCAAATTGACTCTAGGTGATTCATATTAGTCTCATAACCAGTTAAATTAGCAGTAATTGTTTAGTACTCAAAAGCTGTGATTTCATGAACGTTGCATCAACGTTTCCGAATCAGACCAAATTTAACACCATAGAATAAAATAATATAGTGATTGCATATAAGTCGTGGATTGGGTTTTATTGATGTGTTGTAAATTTTTGTTGCAATCTTTGAGCCGGGATCGTAACAAATTGGGGTCTCGCGTCCGGAAATTCTCAGATTCCAAATTATTTTGAGAATTAGTGAAAATTTTATAAGAAAATATTTTACAGCTATCTAATCATCTGGCATGGTATAATATCCCCTGCAGAGTAATTACATAAGAAAAGTGTTGTGTGTAGGTTATGTAAAGTATATGCCGTAGGCCTCAGTTTTGAGTGTACTTATTAATTTGCAGGTTTAATATAGTGATATTTCATTGGT
Source organism: Ophioderma brevispina (assembly GCA_023653785.1). NCBI lineage: Eukaryota > Metazoa > Echinodermata > Ophiuroidea > Amphilepidida > Ophiodermatidae > Ophioderma > Ophioderma brevispina. Next base: position 93,081 of record JAMKCH010085652.1, read on the forward strand.
TCATTCATTTGTGTGGTAGTTATACAATTTGTAGGCAAGAATGGCTTTCAATCCAGATGGTTTCATTCAAGACGGTTCATTTGAACAATTTTATTCGTTCAGGAAGGCAGAATTACAAATTCTTGCGGAACATGTGAGAGTCAAAATTAAGTTTGGAGAAAGAAAGCAAGTGTTTAAAAACCAGTTAATTGAGCACTTTGAAAAATCAAAGAAATTTGATACTAACATTTTGGACAAGAAAGTAGAACTCTAGTCTGATTTTTTTATTCCTGTCAGTAAACGCATATTGTCGATGGTACGAACATAATTTTGGAGGGGATGTGTTGAGCTCAAAACTAAAAAGCCGTATTTGCTCAACTTTGTTCAGCAGAATAAAATACATTAACTCCATTTTCCATGAACGCTTTTGTATCGAATACGTAAAGGCTTCATACCAGATTCAGTTGAATATGAATAAATCGTTGTACAGTCTGAGACACCCTATCGATTCCTTTGTTTGGAGTCAATCATGGAGGGAGAAAAGTATGAACATCGAGGCCGGATGAACCTCTTAATCTGAGGAGGATTAGACCACGTAAATATTGTAGTTCGTTATGAGTGACCAAAACTCTCAGTCGGCCTATATGATTGGACGTCAAACATTATTTCTGGAACAAGACGAATAAATGTAAACCATTCAGTGTAAACGAGCTCAAACAATAAGCATTTTCTAATATTCCTTAGTGACAAAAATACTGAAGGAAATGCATGCAAGCACGTTGTTGATATAGAGAAATCATACTGGAAAAACAACAACAATATATGATATTGAAATTCCTGATGCGTTTGTAAATGTGTGGATGATTCTGATAGTGGAGATTCCTCCTCTTCCAGCAATAATGACAACGACTGAAAATCTTGGTGAGTAATAATTACTTATTCGTATCATTTCTTTTATGTTGAATGCTTCAGTTTGTTCAAGTTTGATGTTGGAATTTATTCAGTGCATTTGCCTTGCATTATTTTCTTCTTGAGAAAAGGGACATTTTTTCAATTTTGGCCTTGATCTTATCTGACATCGTCACATTAGAAAGTATGTACCCTCTCAGACCGAATGGAATCGTCGACACGCGCCAAAAACTTTTAATGAACTGACAGGAATAAAAAATCCTACTATAGAAACAACATAAATGAGTGAATGTGAAATGAAACTACAAGTAACTTTGAAACAAATGGAGTTGGATCATCAACTGAAATTGAAAGAAATGGAACTAATGGGAGTTGGATTAACTGAAATTGAAAGAAATTGAAAAGGAGGAAGACCTTCAAATGAAAGAAATGGAAATAAAAATCAGAGAGTTAAACAATTCCAGCAGTGAGGCAACAAAACAAGTAGGTTTTGACGTAAGCAGGCACTTGAAAATGGTGCCAGAATTTAGAGAAACTGAGGTTGACCAATTGTTTCAACACTTTGAAAAGACTGCTTGTTTGCAGTCTTGGCCGAAAGAGCACTGGAAATTTTGGTTCAGCATAAGTTTATTGGTAAAGCTAGAGAAATATTTGCTAGTTTGAAATTGGACCAAAGTAATGACTATGAATATGTGAAGCAGCAAATTCTGAAGGGTTACTAATTTGTTCCTGAATACTACAGACAAAAAATCAGATCTGAAAGGAAAGCTAATGAACAAACCCACGTAGAGTTTGCAAGAAAACAGGAACAGTTATTTGATCAGTGGCTCATGGCTAAGAAAGTGGGTACCAGTTTTGATAATTTGCGCCAACTAGTGTTAATTGAGCAATTTAGAAATTGTGTGCATGTTGACATCAAAACCTGCTTGGAAGAAAATAAAGTAGCAAACTTGCAAGAAGCAGCAACTAAAGCTGATGAGTATTTCATAAGCCATATAGATGGAAATTAACAGCACAAAGTTCAAATCACCAATTCAAGAATAACCAAAAATCAGGTAAATTTCATTCAGGCAATTGGAAAACCAATAATCAGGATCAGGCAAATAAGGGCATCAAAAACACCACAGAAAGTAGCAACAGTGAACAGATTCTAGCAAACCAAAGTTTAAGTGTTTTCTGTGTGGCAAGCCTGGGCATAAGAAAGTGGATTGTCGGCAGTTCACTGATGCTAGTAGTACAAAGAAAAAATGTCGGTTGTGCCACAAAGATTGGCAGATCGCTTGATAAAGTTGTGGGAGGGGAGGGTCCTCCAGGATTAAAGTCCAATGTGATACTGATGAAGTCAGTGTGGAATTAGGCCTTTTTGTGAGTAATGGTACTGTATCCTTGGGTGCAAATTGTGAAGAGGTCCCAGAAAAAAATTGTGAGGATATTTGTTCAGGGCAAAGTATCATTTTGGAGAGGACTCTTGCATTTGATGAACATAGTGCTACAGGAAACCACGCGCTCATGCAAGTACGTATTGGCATGGAGGTATTGAGTGTTCCCCTACACAAAGTTAATTTAAAGTCAAGTCTCGTGTCAGGGTCAGTTGAATTGGGAGTCCAGAGGGAACTTCCTATTAGAGGAGTAGAGGTACTCCTTGGTAATGATTTGGCGGGGGATAAGGTCAATCCTGAGCCATTTGTCTCTGAAAACCCCTGTGTTGACGACACAGAGGACTTTGATGAAATTGTATACCCATCTTGTGCTGTCTAGCGTGAAATGAGTAGAAAAGCTCATGTTGAGCCGTTGACTGAACTGTGTAGTGTCAGTGGATCGACTGATAGAGCTACACCGAGCACTGATGAGGAGATAAGTGGTGATACTCCCATGTTGGATGAAAATCCAAGTACTGCAGATGCAGGTGGGGAGCGTGACACCACAGAATACATGTACAATTTGGAAAATACATTTCTCACCAATAGTGGAGGAAATGTAATTTGTGATGACCATGAAGTAAATCATGATCAAATATTACATGATGTAATAAGACGTGAAGAGCTGATAAAACAGCAAAATCAAGACCCTGAGTTAATGGCACCTTTGGTCCGGAAGGTCCCATACCGGTACCCTGGACCTAGCTGAACCCTTCAGTCTTCTAATATACGCACGGCCGTTACACTGTGCTGCTATTCACTTGAGCCGTCATGTTCGTTAGTTGCGAACGAGGGGCCAGGAACTCAGGCTAGCCTGGAGCCACCTAAGGTGCTAACTGGAGAAAATTATCCTTTTTGGTAAACAAACGAACACGTGGTGACCCATGTGACGTATGCATGACCTCTGGTGCTTTGTCAATTATGGCTTCATTCATGAATGATTGTAGTCGCAATTTACTTCAAAAATGTTAAATATCTAATTCTTTTAAATTTTTTCACATATGTCATCGCAATATAGGATCTCAAGTTGTGTTTGACAGTAAAAACAGAGATATATCGTACATTTGGAGGGATTTTGAGATCGACAAAGTTGAGGTAGGTAACAGGCAAAAGGTAAAGCATACGGTTTTGCATAACTTCACATACCCGTTAATGACAACATGTTAAAGACATAATGTGAAGTTATGCTTAGGCGGGATTCCCAGTTTCACGAGGAAGATATTGCGTCGGAGGGAACGATTAACTTGCGCACGGGTTATAAAATTGTTCCGTGCAAGTCTTGTATATCTAAAATAAACACTGACCTTTTCTTCCGCGTGGACGTACTTAAGTTAACACTTAAGTGACCAAGGGGT